>JAGVSL010000356.1:0-18061 GCA_022494535.1 Himalopsyche phryganea | reverse complement strand
GGCCCCCCCGGGGCCCTTGCAGGGGGGCGTTTTGGGGGAAATTTTTCGCACTGTGTCATTTTAGTATGTAAGTTATTCCCATACAGCTGCGGGCGATCCCGGTCGTCACCCTGCGAAGTTTTGGTAACCCTGGCGTCACGCAGGCACCCGCCTGCTTTAAGAGTGCGATGACCAGGTGCGCAGCAGGTACGCGGGCCTAAAGCACTCTCAAACTGCTTAGCTGCAACGATTTCGCTTTTTACATGACGCTGTGTGCGCTCGTCTCGGCGAATCTCTATGATAAGATATGCTGTTAGACCTTGTATAAAAGCGAATCGTCAGATATAAAAGCTAGCTACTGCCCCATTTGGCCCCTTGCAGGTGGTGTTTTTGGTTTTTCGCATTTTATTTTGTGTTATTCCATACAGCTGCGGGCGATCCTCAAGGTTGTCACCCTGCGAAGCTAACTTATAACCCTGGCGTACACGCAGTGCACCCGCCCGCACTTAGAGTGCGATGACCAGGTGCGCAGCAGTGCCTACGCAGGCCTAAAGCACTCCTCAAAACTGCTTAGCTGCATACGATTTCGCATTGTTTTATGACGCTGTGCGCTCGTCTCAAGCGAAACTCTATGATAAGATATGCTGTTAGACCTTGTATAAAAGCGAATCGTCAGACATATATAGCTAGCTACTCGCTCTCACTGTGCGCCTTGCAGGTGGTGCGTTTTGGCGCCATTTTTGCACTGTGTCATTTTAGTTTGTAAGTTATTCCATACAGCTGCGGGCGATCCTCAAGGTTGTCACCCTGCGAAGCTAACTGATAACCCTGGCGTACACGCAGTGCACCGCCTGCACTTAGAGTGCGATGACCAGGTGCGCAGCAGTGCCTACGCAGGCCTAAAGCACTCTCAAAACTGCTTAGCTGAATACGATATCGCATTGTTTTATGACGCTGTGTGCGCTCGTCTCGAAGCGAAACTCTGCGATAAGATATGCTGTTAGACCTTTGTATAAAAGCGAATCGTCAGATATATATAGCTAGCTACTCGCTCTCACTGTGCGCCTTGCAGGTGGTGCGTTTTGGCGCCATTCTTTGCACTGTGTCATTTTAGTATGTAAGTTATTCCATACAGCTGCGGGCGATCCTCAAGGTCGTCACCCTGCGAAGCTTACTGGTAACCCTGGCGTACACGCAGTGCACCCGCCTGCACTTAAGAGTGCGATGACCAGGTGCGCAGCAGTGCCTACGCAGGCCTAAAAGCACTCTCAAAACTGCTTAGCTGCATACGATTTCGCATTGTTACATGACGCTGTGTGCGCTCGTCTCGAAGCGAATCTCTATGATGTGATCTGCTGTTTTCACCCTGCGCAAAAGTGAATCTTCAGACATATATAGCTAGCTACTCGCTCTCACTGTGCGCCTTGCAGGTGGTGCGTTTTGGTGCCATTTTCGCACTGTGTCATTTTTATTTTTGTAAGTACACGCAGTGCACCCGCCTGCACTTAGAGTGTGATGACTAGGTGCGCAGCAGTGCCTACGCAGGCCTAAAGCACTCTCAAAACTTAGCTGCATACGATTTCGCATTGTTTTATGACGCTGTGTGCGCTCGTCTCGAAGCGAAACTCTTTGATAAGATATGCTGTTAGACCTTTGTATAAAAGCGAATCGTCAGACATATATAGCTAGCTACTCGCTCTCACTGTGCGCCTTGCAGGTGGTGCGTTTTGGCGCCATTTTTGCACTGTGTCATTTTAGTATGTAAGTTATTCCATACAGCTGCGGGCGATCCTCAAGGTCGTCACCCTGCGAAGCTAACTGGTTACCCTGGCGTACACGCTGTGCACCCGCCTGCACTTAGAGTGCGATGACCAGGTGCGCAGCAGTGCCTACGCAGGCCTAAAGCACTCTCAAAACTGCTTAGCTGAATACGATTTCGCATTGTTACATCGCGCTGTGTGCGTTCGTCTCGAAGCGAATCTTTATGATGTGATCTGCTGTTTCACCCTGCGCAAAAGTGAATCTTCAGATATATATAGCTAGCTACTCGCTCTCACTGTGCGCCTTGCAGGTGGTGCGTTTTGGTGCAATTTTCGCACTGTGTCATTTTAGTATGTAAGTTATTCCATACAGCTGCGGGCGATCCTCAAGGTCGTCACCCTGCGAAGCTTACTGGTAACCCTGGCGTACACGCAGTGCACCCGCCTGCACTTAGAGTGCGATGACCAGGTGCGCAGCAGTGCCTACGCAGGCCTGAAGCACTCTCAAAACTGTCTTAGCTGCATACGATTTCGCATTGTTATATGGCGCTGTGTGCGCTCGTCTCGAAGCGAAACTCTATGATAAGATATGCTGTAAGACCTTTGTATAAAAGCGAATCGTACAGACATATAAAGCTAGTTACTCGCTCTCACTGTGCGCCTTGCAGGTGGTGCGTTTTGGCGCCATTTTTGCACTGTGTCATTTTAGTATGTAAGTTATTCCATACAGCTGCGGGCGATCCTCAAGGTCGTCACCCTGCGAAGCTAACTGGTTACCCTGGCGTACACGCAGTGCACCCGCCTGCACTTAGAGTGCGATGACCAGGTGCGCAGCAGTGCCTACGCAGGCCTGAAGCACTCTCAAAACTGTCTAGCTGCATACGATTTCGCATTGTTTTATGACGCTGTGTGCGCTCGTCTCGAAGCGAAACTCTATGATAAGATATGCTGTTAGACCTTTGTATAAAAGGAATCGTCAGACATATATAGCTAGCTACTCGCTCTCACTGTGCGCCTTACAGGTGGTGCGTTTTGGCGCCATTTTTGCACTGTGTCATTTTAGTATGTAAGTTATTCCATACAGCTGCGGGCGATCCTCTAGGTCGTCACCCTGCGAAGCTAACTGGTAACCCTGGCGTACACGCAGTGCACCTGCCTGCACTAAGAGCGCGATGACCAGGTGCGCAGCAATGCCTACGCAGGCCTGAAGCACTGTCAAAACTGCTTAGCTGCATACGATTTCGCATTGTTACATCGCGCTGTGTGCGCTCGTCTCGAAGCGAATCTCTATGATGTGATCTGCTGTTTCAGCCCTGCGCAAAAGTGAATCTTCAGACATATATAGCTAGCTACTCGCTCTCACTGTGCGCCTTGCAGGTGGTGCGTTTTGGTGCCATTTTCGCACTGTGTCATTTTAGTATGTAAGTTATTCCATACAGCTGCGGGCGATCCTCAAGGTTGTCACCCTGCGAAGCTAACTGATAACCCTGGCGTACACGCAGTGCACCCGCCTGCACTAAGAGTGCGATGACCAGGTGCGCAGCAGTGCCTACGCAGGCCTAAAGCACTCTCAAAACTGCTTAGCTGCATACGATTTCGCATTGTTTTATGACGCTGTGTGCGCTCGTCTCGAAGCGAAACTCTATGATAAGATATGCTGTTAGACCTTTGTATAAAAGCGAATCGTCAGACATATATAGCTAGCTACTCGCTCTCACTGTGTGCCTTGCAGGTGGTGCGTTTTGGCGCCATTTTTGCACTGTGTCATTTTAGTATGTAAGTTATTCCATACAGCTGCGGGCGATCCTCAAGGTCGTCACCCTGCGAAGCTAACTGGTTACCCTGGCGTACACGCAGTGCACCCGCCTGCACTTAGAGTGCGATGACCAGGTGCGCAGCAGTGCCTACACAGGCCTAAAGACCTCTCAAAACTGCTTAGCTGAATACGATATCGCATTGTTTTATGACGCTGTGTGCGCTCGTCTCGAAGCGAAACTCTATGATAAGATATGCTGTTAGACCTTTGTATAAAAGGGAATCGTCAGACATATATAGCTAGCTACTCGCTCTTACTGTGCGCCTTGCAGGTGGTGCGTTTTGGCGCCATTTTTGCACTGTGTCATTTTAGTATGTAAGTTATTCCATATAGCTGCGGGCGATCCTCAAGGTCGTCACCCTGCGAAGCTAACTGGTAACCCTGGCGTACACGCAGTGCACCTGCTGCCGTAAGAGTGCGATGACCAGGTCCGTAGCAGTGCCTACGCAGGTCTGAAGCACTCTCAAAACTGCTTAGCTGCATACGATTTCGCATTGTTACATGGCGCTGTGTGCGCTCGTCTCGAAGCGAAACTCTATGATAAGATATGCTGTTAGACCTTTGTATAAAAGCGAATCGTCAGACATATAAACCTAGCTACTCGCTCTCACTGTGCGCCTTGCAGGTGGTGCGTTTTGGCGCCATTTTTGCACTGTGTCATTTTAGTATGTAAGTTATTCCATACAGCTGCGGGCGATCCTCAAGGTCGTCACCCTGCAAAGCTAACTGGTAACCCTGGCGTACACGCAGTGCACCCGCCTGCACTAAGACTGCGATGAACAGGTGCGCAGCAGTGCCTACGCAGGCCTGAAGCAATCTTAAAAATGCTTAGCTGCATACGATTTCGCATTGTAAGATCGCGCTGTGTGAGCTCGTCTCGAAGCGAATCTCAATGATGTGATCTGCTGTTTAACCCCTGCGCGAAAGTTAATCGTCAGACATATATAGCTAGCTACTCGCTATCACTGTGCGCCTTGCAGGTGGTGCGTTTTGGCGTCATTTTCGTACTGTGTAATTTTAGTATGTAAGTTATTCCATACAGCTGCGGGTTATCCTCAAGGTCGTCACCCTGTGAAGCTTACTGATAACCCTGGCGTTCACGCAGTGCACCCGCCTGCCATTAGAGTGCGATGACCAGGTGCGCAGCACTGCCTACGCAGGCCTGAAGAACTCTCAAAACTGACTAGCTGCATACAGCTGCGGGCGATCCTCAAGGTCGTCACCCTGCGAAGCTAACTGGTAACCCTGGCGTACACGCAGTGCACCCGCCTGCACTTTGAGTGCGATGACCAGGTGCGCAGCAGTTCTTCGCAGGCCTGAAGCACTCTCAAAACTGCTTAGCTGCATACGATTTCGCATTGTTACATCGCGCTGTGTGCGCTCGTCTCGAAGCGAATCTCTATGATGTGAGCTGCTGTTTCATACCTGCGCAAAACTGAATCGTCAGACATATATAGCTAGCTACTCGCTCTCACTGTGCGCCTTGCAGGTGGTGCGTTTTGGCGCCATTTTCGCACTGTGTCATTTTAGTATATACGATTTCGCATTGTTTTATGACGCTGTGTGCGCTCGTCTCGAAGCGAAACTCTATGATAAGATATGCTGTTAGACCTTTGTATAAAAGCGAATCGTCAGACATATATAGCTAGCTACTCGCTCTCACTGTGCGCCTTGCAGGTGGTGCGTTTTGGCGCCATTTTTGCACTGTGTCATTTTAGTATGTAAGTTATTCCATACAGCTGCGGGCGATCCTCAAGGTCGTCACCCTGCGAAGCTAACTGGTTACCCTGGCGTACACGCTGTGCACCCGCCTGCACTTAGAGTGCGATGACCAGGTGCGCAGCAGTGCCTACGCAGGCCTAAAGCAGTCTCAAAACTGCTTAGCTGAATACGATTTCGCATTGTTTTATGACGCTGTGTGCGCTCGTCTCGAAGCGAAACTCTATGATACGATATGCTGTTAAACCTTTGTATAAAAGCGAATCGTCAGATATATATAGCTAGCTACTCGCTCTCACTGTGCGCCTTGCAGGTGGTGCGTTTTGGCGCAATTTTCGCACTGTCTCATTTTAGTATGTAAGTTATTCCATACAGCTGCGGGCGATCCTCAAGGTCGTCACCCTGCGAAGCTTACTGGTAACCCTAGCGTACACGCAGTGCACCCGCCTGCCATAAGAGTGCGATGACCAGGTGCGCAGCACAGCCTACGCAGGCCTGAAGCACTCTCAAAACTGTCTAGCTGCATACGATTTCGCATTGTTACATGGCGCTGTGTGCGCTCGTCTCGAAGCGAAACTCTATGATGTGATCTGCTGTTTCACCCCTGCGCAAAAGTGAATCTTCAGACATATATAGCTAGCTACTCGCTCTCACTGTGCGCCTTGCAGGTGGTGCGTTTTGGTGCCATTTTCGCACTGTGTCATTTTATTTTGTAAGTTATTCCATACAGCTGCGGGCGATCCTCAAGGTTGTCACCCTGCGAAGCTAACTTATAAACCTGGCGTACACGCAGTGCACCCGCCTGCACTTAGAGTGCGATGACCAGGTGCGCAGCAGTGCCTACGCAGGCCTAAAGCACTCTCAAAACTGCTTTGCTGCATACGATTTCGCATTGTTTTATTACGCTGTGTGCGCTCGTCTCGAAGCGAAACTCTTTGATAAGATATGCTGTTAGACCTTTGTATAAAAGCGAATCGTCAGACATATATAGCTAGCTACTCGCTCTCACTGTGCGCCTTACAGGTGATGCGTTTTGGCGCCATTTTTGCACTGTGTCATTTTAGTATGTAAGTTATTCCATACAGCTGCGGGCGATCCTCAAGGTCGTCACCCTGCGAAGCTTACTGGTAACCCTGGCGTACACGCAGTGCACCCGCCTGCACTAAGAGCGCGATGACCAGGTGCGCAGCAATGCCTACGCAGGCCTGAAGCACTGTCAAACTGCTTAGCTGCATACGATTTCGCATTGTTACATCGCGCTGTGTGCGTTCGTCTCGAAGCGAATCTTTATGATGTGATCTGCTGTTTCACCCCTGCGCAAAAGTGAATCTTCAGACATATATAGCTAGCTACTCGCTCTCACTTTGCGGCTTGCAGGTGGTGCGTTTTGGTGCCATTTTCGCACTGTGTCATTTTAGTATGTAAGTTATTCCATACAGCTGCGGGCGATCCTCAAGGTTGTCACCCTGCGAAGCTAACTGATAACCCTGGCGTACACGCAGTGCACCGCCTGCACTTAGAGTGCGATGACCAGGTGCGCAGCAGTGCCTTCGCAGGCCTAAAGCACTCTCAAAACTGCTTAGCTGCATAAGATTTCGCATTGTTTTTATGACGCTGTGTGCGCTTGTCCGTGAAGGAACCTATGATAAAGATATGCTGTTAGACCCTTTGTATAAAAGCGAATCGTCAGACATATATAGTTAGCTACTCGCTCTCACCTGTGCGCCTCGTAGGTAAAAGTGGTTTGGCGCCATTTTTGCACTGTGCCATTTAGTATGCCGGATCTCACAGCCGCGGGCGATCCTCATGTCGTCACCGGCTAACTGGTTACTCCTGGCGTACACGCTGTGCAACTGCCTGCACTTAGAGTGTGATGACCAGGTGCAGCAGTGTTTCCATACGCTGGGCGATCCTCAAGGACTGCTTAGCTGAATACGATTTCGCATTGTTTTATGACGCTGTGCCCGCTCCTAGAAGCTATGAAAGATATGCTGTTAAACCTTGTACAAAAGCAATCGTCAGATATATATAGCTAGCTACTCGCCTACTGTGCGCCTTGTGGTGCGTTTGGCGCTTTTCTGCACTGTGTCATTTTAGTAAGTTATTCATACCTGCGGGATCCCAGTCGTCACCCTGCGAAGCTTACTGGTAACTCGGCGCCTTGCAGTGCCCGCCTGCACTTAGACTGTGACCAGGTGCGCAGCAGTGCCTACGCAGCTAGCATCCTCAAACGCATACGCGATACGATTTCGCTGTTACACGCGTGTGCGCTCGCCGATGCGAAACTTGATACAGATAGCTGAAGACCTGTAAGCCTAACGTAAGACATATAAAGCGCTGCATGTCTCACTGGCGCCTTGCGTGTGGTGCGCTTTTGCGAATCTTGCACTGTGCATTTTAGTATGTTGTTATTCCATATAGCTGCAGGACTAAAGTGCTACTCGTCGTCACTGTGCGCCTAACTGGTTGCGCTTGGCGCCATTTGCACTGTGTCATTTTAGTATGTAAGTTATTCCATATAGCTGCAGGCGATCCTCAAGTCGTCACCTGCAGCTCTGGTTCCTGGGTACGGTGCACCGCTGCATTAGACTGCGATGGGACTTTGCCTTTAACTATATTTCCCTGGGGTTAAAGGGTTGGAAAAAATTTTGCCCTTGCTTTATTGGTTTCCCTCCTGGGGCGTCCATTTGCACTGAAAGGGGAAAACCCCAACGCTTGCGGTAATTTGCGGGGCCCCGGTTCCTCCCCAAGGCCCTCATGTGTCTTTTTTTGTAGGGGGGGGAAAAAAAAATTTTAAAAATTGCTTTCTTTGTTTTTCGTTTTCGTTTTTAAGGATTCCAAAAAAAGGGGTTTTAAATTGGCGAATTAGGCTTTTTTTTTCCCCCCATGGGGGGGCCCCCGGTTTTTGGAAACCCCTAAAAAGCCGCCGCCTAAGGTCTGCGGTGGGTCCCCGGCCGACAAAACCCCTAAAAAAGGGAAGCCTGTTTGCGCCCCTTTTTAAAACTTATGTAAATTGCTTAAATTTGTTTGGCGTTCTATAAATATTATTTTGGGGCCCCTTAATGTTTTTATTAACTTTAGGTTTTCCCCCCGGCCCTTTAAGGGGGGGGAACTCCCCCAAAGTTTTCCCTGCTTAGCGCACCGGAGGGCCCGGGTCCGCTGCCCCTCAGTAGTACTTTTCCTTTGAAGCGGGGGCCCAAAAAAATTTTTCCAAAAAATTTTTTGGGTTTTTTTTTGGGGGGTTTTGAAAGGATTTGGAAATTTTTTAACCGGGGCCCGGCGCATTTTGCAGTATTTTAAATTTCCCTACAGGGGGGTTTCCCTTGCCTGCTTTTTGGAATTTCCAACCGGGCACCCCCTACCCCAGGGCCCCCCGGCTCCGCTAACCCAAAAGGGGTGAAGTCGCATCCCGGGGTTTTGGGCCCGGCAGGGGTTTTTTTTTGCGGTGTTTCCCCTTTTGTTGTTCATTCCCCCCCTTTTTCCCCAATTTCACTTCCCAAATTTTTCCCCTCAGGGGGCTTGGGTTTTCCCGCGGCATTAAAAGGAAAAACCATAAACGGCCCCTAATTTCCCCGGGAAACGTCCCGGCTAAGACCCAATTTAAGATCGTACCTTTGAACGTCGCGTTTAAGGACTTTTTAAATGTTCCTTTAAAAAGGGCGTTTCGCTTTTGCATTTTATTGGGTTTAAATTTTGGGGGGTTCGTTAAAAGAAACCCCCCCGGGCTCGGGGCCCCGGCTAAAAAGGGGGGAAAAAACCAGCCAGGGCCCCCCTGCTTTTGCGGGGGTTTTGGAAACCCTTTTGGGCCTTTTCCCCCCTCAGGGTCCTTTTGAAAACAAGGGGGTTTTTAAAAACCTTTTTAGTTTTTTTTATTTGGGCCTTTTTTCCAAATATTAAGTATCCTAAAAAAGGGCCCGTTTTAACTTTTTTTTCCTTTTTTTAAAAAAGGGGTGCCCCCCAATTTCCCCCCCTTTTTAATTAACCCCGGGCCCCCAAAATTTTCCCCCGGTTAAAACGGGCCCCCGAAGCGGCCCCGGGCTCCAAACTTTTCCGTAAATTTCCTTTTCCCCCTTTTCCCCTTCCCAAGCTTTTTAAATTTTAAACCTTTTTTTAAAAAATTATTAATTTGCTTTGGGGTTTTTGGGGGTTTTTTCCTTTAAAATTTTTTTTACTGCCGGGCGGGGGCCCGGGGCCTAAACTTTTTAGGTTTTTCCCTTTTTAAACCGGGGGCCCTTTCGAAGCAACCCCCCCCGGGCGAAAAATTTTTCCCCCGTTAGATTTGGGGGCCCCCAAGCAAAACCAAAATTTTAAAAATTGGTTTTAAAGGTTGTTTTTTTTTTTCCTTCTTTTTGTAAGTTTTTTTTCCCCTTTTTACCGAACAATTTATTTCCCCGGGCCCGGGTTAAAGGGGGGGGGCCCCCTCCCAAAGATTAAAACGTTTGGGCCCCCGGGGCTTTTTCGGGGCCCCCGGCAAACCTTCCCCCCTTTTTTTTTAAAACGGTCGGGCCCTAAAAAAATTTTAAAATGTTTTTTTTGGGGTTTTTCCCTTTCCCGTTCAAGGGTTTTTAAAAGGGTTTTGGGGCCCTTTTTGGCCGGAATTTAATATTAAAAGGGGGGGGCCCCCTAAGGGGCCCTTTCCGGGGGGGGCCAACCCCCCCAAATCGCACGAAAAGGAAACCTTTTCCCGGGGGTAACGACCTTGTTTAGACGTTCCTTTAAAGCGCCCAGGTAAATTTAAATCTGTTTTTTTCCCATGGTTTTTTGCAACGCCCGGGCCTTGGGGGTTGTTTTTAAATTTTGGGGTCCCTTTAAAATTTGGGGGCCCAGGCCCATGGAGGGGAAATTTGGCCATTTAAAAAACCCCCCAAGCCCCTTTTCCGCCCCCGGGCGAACCCTTTTCCCTTTTAAAACGACCTTGATGGGGTTCCCCGGAAAGGGAATTTAATTTTTTACTCCAGTGCCCCGGGGGGTTTTTGGCTTTTGCCTCTTGGGTTTCAGGTTTTTCTTTTTCCCTTTTAATAACTTAAAAGGGGGGTTCCCATGCCCCCCGAAAATGTCCCGGGCCACGTCCCCGGGAAAATTTAAGGGGTTAAGGGCCCCGGAAATTTTAAAAACCCGGGGCCTTGACGCTTTTTAAGAGCTTTGCCGGGGGGAAGCAAACGGGGGGAAAAGTCCCCTTGCTGGGGGTTTCTTTTTTAAAATTGCCCCTTTTTCCCCTTTTTATTTGTTTTTTTTTTTTGGATTTTAAGGTATCCCAAAGTTGGCCCTGGGGGTTCCCCTTTTAGGTTTTGGGGAAGATCCAACCGCGGGTTAAGGGCACGCAATTTTTAAAACCTGGGCCCGGACCCTTTTTTTTTTTTAAGCCTGTTTCCCGCCAAAGAAAATGTTAAACTGTTCCCTTTTTAAAAAATGGCTTTTGCCTTTCTCTGGGCCCTTGGGGTTTTGGTTTTTAAAAGGGGGGTCTTTTTTTAGCCTACCCCGCCCACCCCCCCCCCCAAATGGTGCCGGGCCCCTTACGGCAAAGAAATCCCCACCCCAAATAAATTAAAATTGTTTTGGGGGCCTTTTAAGAGGGCTTTGCCGAAAAGGGAAAGTTTTTAAAATTTGAAACCCCCTTTCCTTTGTTTTGCGGGGGCCCCCTTTCCCCCCGAAATTTTTTGCTTTTTAAAGGGCCCCCAAAAGGGGGGGTTCCAAGGTCCCCCCTGGGGGTTTTGGGAAAATGGCCCCCGGTGAGTGAAATTTGGGGGGGCCGGGGAAGGGCCACCCCCAAAAAAAAACTGTTAGGAACGTTTTTCCCTTGGGGCCCTTTTAAGCGCCTAGATATTTTAGACCAAAAAAAAACAAATTAAAATATATTGACCCCCAAAAGGTCCGGGGGGGTTTTTTGGGCCTTTTGACCTTTTATAAAATTCCAACATGCGGGCATCCTAAAGGTGCCCCTCAAACCCCTTTGAGAGGGTAACGGTCAGTGATAAACGCGTGCCAGGGCGCTCACCCCCAAAGCCTGAAAACGCAGTGAAACGTTTCCATTGTTACAGCGGGGGGTTTTTTCCCGGAAACCCGGGTTATTTTTTCCCCCTCGAAAAAGTAATCCGCTATGCTCTCTCGACGGGGGCCTTGCAGGTTTTCGTTTGTGCCCGTGTCTTATTTGGGGCCAAGCGCGGGCGACCCTTGTCACCCGCGACTCTGATAACCCTGGCACGGTCCCGTCACTAAGGGGGATGACCAGGTGCGCAGCAGTCACGCACCTAAAGCACTCTCAAAACTGTAGCTGCATACGATTTCGCATTGTTTTATGACGCGGGGCGCTCGTCTCAGCGAAACTTCTATGATGTGATCTGCTGTTTCACCCTGCGCAAAAGTGAATCTTCAGACATATATAGCTAGCCTACTCGCTCTCACTGTGCGCCTTGCAGATGGTGCGTTTTGGTGCCATTTTCGCACTGTGTCATTTATTTTGTAAGTAATTCCATACAGCTGCGGGCGATCCTCAAGGTTGTCACCCTGCGAAGCTAACTGGTGACCCTGGCGTACACGCAGTGCACCCGCCTGCATTAAGAGTGATGATGACCAGGTGCGCAGCAGTGCCCACGCAGGCCTAAAGCACTCTCAAAACTGCTTAGCTGCATACGATTTCGCATTGTTTTATGACGCTGTGTGCGCTCGTCTCGAAGCGAAACTCTTTGATAAGATATCCTGTTAGACCTTGTATAAAAGCGAATCGTCAGACATATATAGCTAGCTACTCGCTCTCACTGTGCGCCTTACAGATGGTGCGTTTTGGCGCCATTTTTGCACTGTGTCATTTTAGTATGTAAGTTATTCCATACAGCTGCGGGCGATCCTCAAGGTCGTCACCCTGCGAAGCTAACTGGAGACCCTGGCGTACACGCAGTGCACCCGCCTGCACTAAGAGCGCGATGACCAGGTGCGCAGCAATGCCTACGCAGGCCTAAAGCACTGTCAAAACTGCTTAGCTGCATACGATTTCGCATTGTTACATCGCGCTGTGTGCGCTCGTCTCGAAGCGAATCTCTATGATGTGATCTGCTGTTTCACCCCTGCGCAAAAGTGAATCTTCACAGACATATATAGCTACTCTGCTCAGCTGGTGCGTTTTGTGCCATTTTCGCACTGCACCCTACTCGCTGCTCACTGTGTGCGCCTTGCAAACTCTATGAAAAGATATGGTTAGACCTTTGTTTGGTGCCATTTAGCTCGCACTGTGCGCTCATTTTTTGGCGCCAGTATTTTAGTGAAAGTTATTCCATACAGCTGCGGGCGATCCTCAAGATCGTCACCCTGCGAAGCTAACTGATAACCCTGGCGTACACGCAGTGCCCGCCTGCACTTAGAGTGCGATGACAGGTGCGCAGCAGTGCTCTTCGCAGGCCTAAAGCACTCTCAAAACTGCTTAGCTGCATACGATTTCGCATTGTTTTATGACGCTGTGTGCGCTCGTCTCGAAGCGAAACTCTATGATAAGATATGCTGTTAGACCTTTGTATAAAGCGAATCGTCAGACATATATAGCTAGCTACTCGCTCTCACTGTGCGCCTTGCAGGTGGTGCGTTTTGGCGCCATTTTTGCACTGTGTCATTTTAGTATGTAAGTTATTCCATACAGCTGCGGGCGATCCTCAAGGTCGTCACCCTGCGACCCTGGCGTACACTGCGAAGCTAACTGGTTACTCCGATCCCCTGCCTGCACTTTAGAGTGCGATGACCAGGTGCGCAGCAGTGCCTACGCAGGCCTAAAGCACTCTCAAACTGCTTAGCTGAATACGATTTCGCATTGTTTTATGACGCTGTGTGCGCTCGTCTCGAAGCGAAACTCTATGATAAGATATGCTGTTAAACCTTGTATAAAAGCGAATCGTCAGATATATATAGCTAGCTACTGCTCTCACTGTGCGCCTTGCAGGTGGTGCGTTTTGGCGCAATTTTCGCACTGTGTCATTTTAGTATGTAAGTTATTCCATACAGCTGCGGGCGATCCTCAAGGTCGCCACCCTGCGAAGCTTACTGGTAACCCTAGCGTACACGCAGTGCACCCACCTGCCATAAGAGTGATGACCAGGTGCGCAGCACAGCCTACGCAGGCCTGAAGCACTCTCAAACTGTCTAGCTGCATACGATTTCGCATTGTTACATGGCGCTGTGTGCGCTCGTCTCGAAGCGAAACCTATGATGTGATCTGCTGTTTCACCCTGCGCAAAAGTGAATCTTCAGACATATATAGCTAGCTACTCGCTCTCACTCAGGCCTTGCAGGTGGTGCGTTTTGTGCCATTTTCGCACTGTGTCATTTTATTTTGTAAGTTATTCCATACAGCTGCGGGCGATCCTCAAGGTCATACTCCTGCGAAGCTAACTGATAACCCTGGCGTACACACGCAGTGCACCCGCCTGCACTTAGAGTGCGATGACCAGGTGCGCAGCAGTGCCTACGCAGGCCCAAAGCACTCTCAAAACTGCTTAGCTGCATACGATTTCGCATTGTTACATGACGCTGTGTGCGCTCGTCTCGAAGCGAAACTCTATGATAAGATATGCTGTTAGACCTTTGTATAAAAGCGAATCGTCAGACATATAAAGCTAGCTACTCGCTCTCACTGTGCGCCTTGCAGGTGTTGCGTTTTGGTGCCATTTTCGCACTGTGTCATTTTAGTATGTAAGTTATTGCATACAGCTGCGGGCGATCCTCAAGGTTGTCACCCTGCGAAGCTAACTGATAACCCTGGCGTACACGCAGTGCACCCGCCTGCACTAAGAGCGCGATGACCAGGTGCGATGCAATGCCTACGCAGGCCTAAAGCACTCTCAAAACTGCTTAGCTGCATACGATTTCGCATTGTTTTATGACGCTGTGTGCGCTCGTCTCGAAGCGAAACTCTATGATAAGATATGCTGTTAAACCTTTGTATAAAAGCGAATCGTCAGATATATATAGCTAGCTACTCGCTCTCACTGTGCGCCTTGCAGGTGGTGCGTTTTGGCGCAATTTTCGCACTGTGTCATTTTAGTATGTAAGTTTTTCATACAGCTGCGGGCGATCCTCAAGGTCGTCACCCTGCGAAGCTTACTGGTAACCCTAGCGTACACGCAGTGCACCCGCTCGCCATAAGAGTGTGATGACCAGGTGCGCAGCACAGCCTACGCAGGCCTGAAGCTCTCTCAAAACTGTCTAGCTGCATACGATTTCGCATTGTTACATGGCGCTGTGTGCGCTCGTCTCGAAGCGAAACTCTATGATGTGATCTGCTGTTTCACCCTTGCGCAAAAGTGAATCTTCAGACATATATAGCTAGCTACTCGCTCTCACTGTGCGCCTTGCAGGTGGTGCGTTTTGGTGCCATTTTCGCACTGTGTCATTTTATTTTGTAAGTTATTCCATACAGCTGCGGGCGATCCTCAAGGTTGTCACCCTGCGAAGCTAACTTATAACCCTGGCGTACACGCAGTGCACCCGCCTGCACTTTTAGAGTGCGATGACCAGGTGCGCAGCAGTGCCTACGCAGGCCTAAAGCACTCTCAAAACTGCTTAGCTGCATACGATTTCGCATTGTTTTTTATGACGCTGTGTGCGCTCGTCTCGAAGCGAAACTCTTTGATAAGATATGCTGTTAGACCTTTGTATAAAAGCGAATCGTCAGACATATATAGCTAGCTACTCGCTCTCACTGTGCGCCTTACAGGTGGTGCGTTTTGGCGCCATTTTTGCACTGTGTCATTTTAGTATGTAAGTTATTCCATACAGCTGCGGGCGATCCTCAAGGTCGTCACCCTGCGAAGCTTACTGGTAACCCTGGCGTACACGCAGTGCACCTGCCTGCACTAAGAGCGCGATGACCAGGTGCGCAGCAATGCCTACGCAGGCCTGAAGCACTGTCAAAACTGTTTAGCTGCATACGATTTCGCATTGTTACATCGCGCGGTGTGCGTTCGTCTCGAAGCGAATCTTTATGATGTGATCTGGGCTGTTTCACCCTGCGCAAAAGTGAATCTTCAGACATATATAGCTAGCTACTCGCTCTCACTTTGCGCCTTGCAGGTGGTGCGTTTTGGTGCCATTTTCGCACTTTGTCGTTTTAGTATGTGTTATTCCATACAGCTGCGGGCGATCCTCAAGGTTGTCACCCTGCGAAGCTAACTGATAACCCTGGCGTACACGCAGTGCACCCGCCTGCACTTAGAGTGCGATGACCAGGTGCGCAGCAGTGCCTTCGCAGGCCTAAAGCACTCTCAAAACTGCTTAGCTGCATACGATTTCGCATTGTTTTATGACGCTGTGTGCGCTCGTCTCGAAGCGAAACTCTATGATAAGATATGCTGTTAGACCTTGTATAAAAGCGAATCGTCAGACATATATAGCTAGCTACTCGCTCTCACTGTGCGCCTTGCAGGTGGTGCGTTTTGGCGCCATTTTTGCACTGTGTAATTTTAGTATGTAAGTTATTCCATACAGCTGCGGGCGATGCTCAAGGTCGTCACCCTGTGAAGCTTATCGATAACCCTGGCGTACACGCATTGCACCCGCATGCCATAAGAGTGTGATGACCAGGTGCGCAGCACTGCCTACGCAGGCCTGAAGCACTCTCAAAACTGTCTAGCAGCATACGATTTCGCATTGTTACATGGCGCTGTGTGCGCTCGTCTCGAAGCAAAACTCTATGATAAGATGTGTTGTTTGACCTTTGTATAAAAGCGAATCGTCAGACATATATAGCTAGCTACTCGCTCTTACTGTGCGCCTTGCAGGTGTTGCGTTTTGGCGTCATTTTCGCTGCACTGTGTAATTTTTAGTATGTAAGTTATTCCATACAGCTGCGGGCGATCCTCAAGGTCGTCACCCTGCGAAGCCAACTGGTAACCCTGGCGTACACGCAGTGCACCCGCCTGCTTTAAGAGCGCGATGACCAGGTGCGCAACAATGCCTACGCAGGCCTGAAGCACTGTCAAAACTGCTTAGCTGCATACGATTTCGCATTGTTACATCGCGCTGTGTGCGCTCGTTTCGAAGCGAATCTCTATAATGTGTTCTGCTGTTTCACCCCTGCGCAAAAGTAAATCTTCAGACATATATAGCTAGCTACTCGCTCTCACTGTGCGCCTTGCAGGTGGTGCGTTTTGCGCCATTTTCGCACTGTGTCATTTTAGTATGTAAGTTATTCCATACAGCTGCGGGCGATCCTCAAGGTTGTCACCCTGCGAAGCTAACTGATAACCCTGCCGTACACGCAGTGCACCCGCCTGCACTTAGAGTGCGATGACCAGGTCCGCAGCAGTGCCTACGCAGGCCTAAAGCACTCTCAAAACTGCATAGCTGCATACGATTTCGCATTGTTACATGACGCTGTGTGCGCTCGTCTCGAAGCGAAACTCTATGATAAGATATGCTGTAAGACCTTTGTATATAAGCGAATCGTCAGACATATAAAGCTAGCTACTCGCTCTCACTGTGCGCTTTGCAGGTGGTGCGTTTTGGCGCCATTTTTGCACTGTGTCATTTTAGTATGTAAGTTATTCCATATAGCTGCAGGCGATCCTCAAGGTCGTCACCCTGCGAAGCTAACTGGTTACCCTGGCGTACACGCAGTGCACCCGCATGCACATTAGAGTGATGACCAGGTGCGCAGCACTGCCTACGCAGGCCTGAATCACTCTCAAAACTGTCTAGCTGCATACGATTTCGCATTGTTTTATGACGCTGTGTGCGCTCGTCTCGAAGCGAAACTCTATGATAAGATATGCTGTTAGACCTTTGTATAAAAGCGAATCGTCAGACATATAGCTAGCTACTCGCTCTCACTGTGCGCCTTACAGGTGGTGCGTTTTGGCGCCATTTTTGCACTGTGTCATTTTAGTATGTAAGTTATTCCATACAGCTGCGGGCGATCCTCAAGGTCGTCACCCCATGAAGCTTAACTGGTAACCCTGGCGTACACGCAGTGCACCCGCCTGCACTAAGAGCGCGATGACCAGGTGCGCAGCAATGCCTACGCAGGCCTGAAGCACTGTCAAAACTGCTTAGCTGCATACGATTCGCATTGTTACATCGCGCTGTGTGCGCTCGTCTCGAAGCGAATCTCTATGATGTGATCTGCTGTTTCACCCCTGCGCAAAAGTGAATCTTCAGACATATATAGCTAGCTACTCGCTCTCACTGTGGGCCTTGCAGGTGGTGCGTTTTGGTGCCATTTTCGCACTGTGTCATTTTAGTATGTAAGTTATTCCATACAGCTGCGGGCGATCCTCAAGGTTGTCACCCCCGCGAAGCTAACTCCTAAAGACTAAAAACGTTAGCTGCATACGATTTCGCATTGTTTTATGACGCTGTGTGCGCTGTCTCGAAGGAAACTCTATGATAAGATATGCTGTTAGACCTTGTATAAAAGCGAATCGTCAGATATATAGCTAGCTACTCCCTCAGTGGCCTTCAGGTGGTGCGTTTTGGCCCCATTTTTGCATTGGTCATTTTAGTATGTGTTTTCCATACAGCTGCGGGGATCCTCAAGGTCGTCACCCCGGTTACTGGAACCCTCGCACGCAGTGCCCCCGCCTGCATAAGAGGCGATGACCAGGTGCGCAGCAAGCCTACCAGGCCTGAAGCACTTAAAAACTGTTAGCTGCATACGATTTCGCATTTTTAAATGCGCTGTGGCTTCGTCTCAAGCGAACTTTATGAGGGGATTGCTGTTTCACCCTGCGCAAAAGTGAATCTTCAGACATATAAGCAGCTACCGCTTCACTTTGCCCCTTTTAAGGTGGTGCGTTTTGGTGCCATT
>JAGVSL010000355.1:0-18902 GCA_022494535.1 Himalopsyche phryganea | reverse complement strand
CGATCATGGGGGGGAAACCCAAAAATTTTGCCACCCCAGATGCAAAAAAGGTATTTTTTAAAATTTTTCAAAAGGGGCTGTTTCCTCGCAAAGGAACCGATGTTTTCTAAAAAATTTGATTGGGCGGAAAACCCCTTGTTGTGAAATATTTCATACTATTTTTTTGTCGATCAGCGGTCGAAAAAACCCAAAAAATTTTTGCCATCCCACCGATGCGAACCGGTATTTTTTCCAAAAATTCAAAACGATCACCACTTTTTTGTCGATCAGCGGTCGCCGAACACCCAAAAAATTTTGCCATCCCACCGATGCGAACCGGTATTTTTTTTCAAAAATTCAAAACGATCGCTGCTACTAACAAGCATATAGCCCGACGCGGCAAGATGCAAACTATCAGAAAACATCGATTGCTTTGCGAGAAGCGAGCCCTGTTGTGAAATATATCATACCACTTTTTTGTCGATCAGCGGTCGCCGAACACCCAAAAAATTTTGCCATCCATCGATGCGAACCGGAATTTTTTCCAAAATTCAAAACGATCGCTGCTACTAAACAAGCATATAGCCCGACGCGGCGCGATGCAAACTATCAGAAAACATCGATTGCTTTGCGAGAACCGAGCCCTGTTGTCAAATATTTCATACTCACTTTTGAGAAGCGAGCCCTGTTGTGAAATATTTCATACTCACTTTTTTGTCGATCAGCGGTCGCCGAACACCCAAAAAAATTTTGCCATCCCACCGATGCGAAGCGGTATTTTATCCAAAAAATTAAAAACGATCGCTGCTACTAAACAAGCATATAGCCCGACGCGTTTCGATGCATACTATCAGAAAACATCAATTGCGTTGCGAGAAGCGAGCCCTGTTGTGAAATATTTCATACTCACTTTTTTGTCGATCAGCGGTCGCCGAACACCCAAAAAATTTTGCCATCCCACCGATGCGAAGCGGTATTTTATCAAAAATTAAAAACGATCGCTGCTACTAAACGCATATAGCCCGACGCGGCGCGATGCATACTATCAGAAAACATCAATTGCGTTGCGAGAAGCGAGCCCTGTTGTGAAATATTTCATACTCACTTTTTTGTCGATCAGCGGTCGCCGAACACCCAAAAAATTTTGCCATCCCACCGATGCGAAGCGGTATTTTATCCAAAAATTAAAAACGATCGCTGCTACTAAACAAGCATATAGCCCGACGCGGCGATGCATACTATCAGAAAACATCGATTGCGTTGCGAGAAGCGAGCCCTGTTGTGAAATATTTAATACTCACTTTTTTGTCGATCAGCGGTCGCCGAACACCCAAAAAATTTTGCCATCCCACCGATGCGAACCGGTATTTTTTCCAAAATCAGCGGTCGCCGAACACCAAAAAATTTTGCCATCCCACCGATGCGAACCGGTATTTTTTCCAAAAATTCAAAACGATCGCTGCTACTAAACAAGCATATAGCCCGACGCGGCGCGATGCAAACTATCAGAAAACATCGATTGCTTTGCGAGAAGCGAGCCCTGTTGTGAAATATTTCATACTCACTTTTTTGTCGATCAGCGGTCGCCGAACACCCAAAAAATTTTGCCATCCCACCGATGCGAAGCGGTATTTTATCCAAAAATTAAAAACGATCGCTGCTACTAAACAAGCATATAGCCCGACGCGTTTCGATGCATACTATCAGAAAACATCGATTGCGTTGCGAGAAGCGAGCCCTGTTGTCAAATATTTCATACTCACTTTTTGTCGATCAGCGGTCGCCGAACACCCAAAAATTTTGCCATCCCACCGATGCGAAGCGGTATTTTTTCCAAAAATTAAAAACGATCGCTGCTACTAAACAAGCATATAGCCCGACGTGGCGTTTCGATGGATACTATCAGAAAACATCAATTTGTTTGCGAGAAGCGAGCCCTGTTGTGAAATATTTCATACTCACTTTTTTGTCGATCAGCGGTCGCCGAACACCCAAAAATTTTGCCATCCACCGATGCGAAGCGGTATTTTATCCAAAATTAAAAACGATCGCTGCTACTAAACAAGCATATAGCCCGACGCGTTTCGATGCATACTATCAGAAAACATCGATTGCGTTTGCGAGAAGCGAGCCCTGTTGTCAAATATTTCATACTCACTTTTTTTTTGTCGATCAGCGGTCCTCGAACACCCAAAAAATTTTGCCATCCCACCGATGCAAACCGGAATTTTTTCCAAAAATTCAAAACGATCGCTGCTACTAAACAAGCATATAGCCCGACGCGGCGCGATGCAAACTATCAAAAAACATCGATTGCTTTGCGAGAAGCGAGCCCTGTTGTCAAATATTTCATACTCACTTTTTTTGTCGATCAGCGGTCGCCGAACACCCAAAAATTTTGCCATCCCACCGATGCGAACCGGTATTTTTTCCAAAAATTCAAAACGATCGCTGCTACTAAACAAGCATATAGCCCGACGCGGCAAGATGCATACTATCAGAAAACATCGATTGGTTTGCGAGAAGCGAGCCCTGTTGTGAAATATTTCATACTCACTTTTTTGTCGATCAGCGGTCGCCGAACACCCAAAAAATTTTGCCATCCCACCGATGCGAACCGGTATTTTTTCCAAAAATTAAAAACGATCGCTGCTACTAAACAAGCATATAGCCCGACGCGGCGCGATGCATACCATCAGAAAACATCGATTGCTTTGCGAGAAGCGAGCCCTGTTGTCAAATATTTCATACTCACTTTTTTTGTCGATCAGCGGTCGCCGAACACCCAAAAATTTTGCCATCCCACCGATGCGATCCGGTATTTTTTCCAAAAATTAAAAACGATCGCTGCTACTAAACAAGCATATAGCCCGACGCGGCGCGATGCAAACTATCAGAAAACATCGATTGCTTTGCGAGAAGCGAGCCCTGTTGTCAAATATTTCATACTCACTTTTTTGTCGATCAGCGGTCGCCGAACACCCAAAAAATTTTGCCATCCCACCGATGCGAACCGGTATTTTTTCCAAAATTAAAAACGATCGCTGCTACTAAACAAGCATATAGCCGACGCGTTTCGATGCATACTATCAGAAAAACATCAATTGCGTTGCGAGAAGCGAGCCCTGTTGTCAAATATTTCATACTCACTTTTTTGTCGATCAGCGGTCGCCGAACACCCAAAAAATTTTGCCATCCCACCGATGCGAAGCGGTATTTTTTCAAAAAATTAAAAACGATCGCTGCTACTAAACAAGCATATAGCCCGACGCGGCGCGATGCATACTATCAGAAAAACATCAATTGCGTTGCGAGAAGCGAGCCCTGTTGTGAAATATTTCATACTCACTTTTTTGTCGATCAGCGGTCGCCGAACACCCAAAAAATTTTGCCATCCCACCGATGCGAACCGGTATTTTTATCAAAATTAAAAACGATCGCTGCTACTAAACAAGCATATAGATCGACGCGGCGCGATGCAAACTATCAGAAAACATCGATTGCTTTGCGAGAAGCGAGCCCTGTTGTCAAATATTTCATACTCACTTTTTTGTCGATCAGCGGTCGCCGAACACCCAAAAAATTTTGCCATCCCACCGATGCGAACCGGTATTTTTTCCAAAAATTAAAAACGATCGCTGCTACTAAACAAGCATATTGTTCGACGCGGCGCGATGCAAACTATCAGAAAACATCGATTGCTTTGCGAGAAGCGAGCCCTGTTGTCAAATATTTCATACTCACTTTTTTTGTCGATCAGCGGTCGCCGAACACCCAAAAAATTTTGCCATCCCACCGATGCGATCCGGTTTTTTCCAAAAATTAAAACGATCGCTGCTACTAAACAAGCATAATAGACCTCGACGCGGCGCGATGCAAACTATCAGAAAACATCGATTGCTTTGCGAGAAGCGAGCCCTGTTGTCAAATATTTCATACTCACTTTTTTTGTCGATCAGCGGTCGCCGAACACCCAAAAATTTTTAACATCCCACCGATGCGATCCGGTATTTTTTCCAAAAATTAAAAACGATCGCTGCTACTAAAAAAGCATATAGCCCGACGCGGCGCAATGCAAAGTCTCAGAAAACATCGATTGCTTTGCGAGAAGCGAGCCCTGTTGTCAAATATTTCATACTCACTTTTTTTGTCGATCAGCGGTCGCCGAACACCCAAAAAATTTTGCCATCCCACCGATGCGATCCGGTATTTTTTCCAAAAGTTAAAAACGATCGCTGCTACTAAACAAGCATATTGTTCGACGCGGCGCGATGCAAACTATCAGAAAACATCAATTTCTTTGCGAGAAGCGAGCCCTGTTGTCAAATATTTCACACTCACTTTTTTTGTCGATCAGCGGTCGCCGAACACCCAAAAAATTTTGCCATCCCACCGATGCGATCCGGTATTTTTTCCAAAAATTAAAAACGATCGCTGCTACTAAACAAGCATATTGTTCGACGCAGCGCGATGCAAACTATCAGAAAACATCGATTGCTTTGCGAGAAGCGAGCCCTGTTGTCAAATATTTCATACTCACTTTTTTTGTCGATCAGCGGTCGCCGAACACCCAAAAATTTTGCCATCCCACCGATGCGAACCGGTATTTTTTCCAAAAATTAAAATTGATCGCTGCTACTAAAAAAGCATATAGCCCGACGCGGCAAGATGCATACTATCAGAAAACATCGATTGGTTTGCGAGAAGCGAGCCCTGTTGTCCAATATTTCATACTCACTTTTTTGTCGATCAGCGGTCGCCGAACACCCAAAAAATTTTGCAATCCCACCGATGCAAACCGGTATTTTTTCCAAAAATTAAAAACGATCGCTGCTACTAAAAAATCATATAGCCCGACGCGGCGCAATGCAAAGTCTCAGAAAACATCGATTGCTTTGCGAGAAGCGAGCCCTGTTGTCAAATATTTCATACTCACTTTTTTTGTCGATCAGCGGTCGCCGAACACCCAAAAAATTTTGCAATCCCACCGATGCAAACCGGTATTTTTTCCAAAAATTAAAAACGATCGCTGCTACTAAACAAGCATATAGCCCGACGCGTTGCGATGCATACTATCAGAAAACATCGATTGGTTTGCGAGAAGCGAGCCCTGTTGTCAAATATTTCATACTCACTTTTTTTGTCGATCAGCGGTCGCCGAACACCCAAAAATTTTGCCATCCCACCGATGCGATCCGGTATTTTTTCCAAAAATTAAAAACGATCGCTGCTACTAAAAAAGCATATAGCCCGACGCGGCAAGATGCATACTATCAGAAAACATCTATTGGTTTGCGAGAAGCGAGCCCTGTTGTCAAATACTTTCATACTCACTTTTTTCTCGATCAGCGGTCGCCGAACACCCAAAAAATTTTTGCCATCCCACCGATGCAAACCGGTATTTTTTCCAAAAATTAAAAACGATCGCTGCTACTAAACAAGCATATAGCCCGACGCGTTGCGATGCATACTATCAGAAAACATCGATTGGTTTGCGAGAAGCGAGCCCTGTTGTCAAATATTTCATACTCACTTTTTTGTCGATCAGCGGTCGCCGAACACCCAAAAAAATTTTGCCATCCCACCGATGCGATCCGGTATTTTTTCCAAAATTAAAAACGATCGCTGCTACTAAACAAGCATATTGTTCGACGCGGCGCGATGCAAACTATCAGAAAACATCGATTGCTTTGCGAGAAGCGAGCCCTGTTGTCAAATATTTCATACTCACTTTTTTGTCGATCAGCGGTCGCCGAACACCCAAAAATTTTGCCATCCCACCGATGCGATCCGGTATTTTTTCCAAAATTAAAAACGATCGCTGCTACTAAACAAGCATATAGTTCGACGCGGCGCAATGCAAACTCTCAGAAAACATCGATTGCTTTGCGAGAAGCGAGCCCTGTTGTCAAATATTTCATACTCACTTTTTTGTCGATCAGCGGTCGCCGAACACCCAAAAAAATTTTGCCATCCCACCGATGCGATCCGGTATTTTTTCCAAAATTAAAAAACGATCGCTGCTACTAAACAAGCATATAGCCCGACGCGGCGCGATGCAAACTATCAGAAAACATCGATTTGTTTGCGAGAAGCGAGCCCTGTTGTCAAATATTTCATACTCACTTTTTTGTCGATCAGCGGTCGCCGAACACCCAAAAAATTTTGCCATCCCACCGATGCGAACCGGTATTTTTTCCAAAAATTCAAAACGATCGCTGCTACTAAACAAGCATATATCCCGACGCGGCGCGATGCATACTATCAGAAAACATCGATTGCTTTGCGAGAAGCGAGCCCTGTTGTCAAATATTTCATACTCACTTTTTTGTCGATCAGCGGTCGCCGAACGACCCTAAAAAATTTTTGCCATCCCACCGATGCGATCCGGTATTTTTTCCAAAATTAAAAACGATCGCTGCTACTAAACAAGCATATAACCCGACGCGGCGCGATGCATACTATCAGAAAACATCGATTGGTTTGCGAGAAGCGAGCCCTGTTGTCAAATATTTCATACTCACTTTTTTGTCGATCAGCGGTCGCCGAACACCCAAAAATTTTGCCATCCCACCGATGCGAACCGGTATTTTTTCCAAAATTAAAAACGATCGCTGCTACTAAACAAGCATATTGTTCGACGCGGCGCGATGCATACTATCAGAAAACATCGATTGGTTTGCGAGAAGCGAGCCCTGTTGTCAAATATTTCACACTCACTTTTTTGTCGATCAGCGGTCGCCGAACACCCAAAAATTTTGCCATCCCACCGATGCGAACCGGTATTTTTTCCAAAATTAAAAACGATCGCTGCTACTAAACAAGCATATAGCCGACGCGGCGCGATGCAAACTATCAGAAAACATCGATTTGTTTGCGAGAAGCGAGCCCTGTTGTCAAATATTTTTTCCATACTCACTTTTTTGTCGATCAGCGGTCGCCGAACACCCAAAAAATTTTGCCATCCCACCGATGCGATCCGGTATTTTTTCCAAAAATTAAAAACGATCGCTGCTACTAAACAAGCATATAGCCCGACGCGGCGCGATGCAAACTATCAGAAAACATCGATTTGTTTGCGAGAAGCGAGCCCTGTTGTCAAATATTTCATACTCACTTTTTTGTCGATCAGCGGTCGCCGAACACCCAAAAAATTTTGCCATCCCACCGATGCGAACCGGTATTTTTTCCAAAAATTAAAAACGATCGCTGCTACTAAACAAGCATATAGCCCGACGCGGCGCGATGCATACTATCAGAAAACATCGATTGGCTTTGCGAGAAGCGAGCCCTGTTGTCAAATATTTTATACTCACTTTTATTGTCGATCAGCGGTCGCCGAACACCCAAAAAATATTGCCATCCCACCGATGCGATCCGGTATTTTTTCCAAAATTAAAAACGATCGCTGCTACTAAACAAGCATATTGTTCGACGCGGCGCGATGCAAACTATCAGAAAACATCGATTGCTTTGCGAGAAGCGAGCCCTGTTGTCAAATATTTCACACTCTACTTTTTTATCGATCAGCGGTCGCCGAACACCCAAAAAATTTTGCCATCCCACCGATGCGATCCGGTATTTTTTCCAAAAATAAAAACGATCGCTGCTACTAAACAAGCATATTGTTCGACGCGGCGCGATGCAAACTATCAGAAAACATCGATTGTTTTGCGAGAAGCGAGCCCTGTTGTCAAATATTTTATACTCACTTTTTTGTCGATCAGCGGTCGCCGAACACCCAAAATTTTTGCAATCCCACCGATGCGATCCGGTATTTTTTCCAAAATTAAAAACGATCGCTGCTACTAAACAAGCATATAGTTCGACGCGGCGCGATGCAAACTATCAGAAAACATCGATTGGTTTGCGAGAAGCGAGCCCTGTTGTCAAATATTTCATACTCACTTTTTTTGTCGATCAGCGGTCCCCGAACACCCAAAAAATTTTGCCATCCCACCGATGCGATCCGGTATTTTTTCCAAAAATTAAAAACGATCGCTGCTACTAAACAAGCATATAGTTCGAAGCGGCGCAATGCAAACTCTCAGAAAACATCGATTGCTTTGCGAGAAGCGAGCCCTGTTGTCAAATATTTCATACTCACTTTTTTGTCGATCAGCGGTCGCCGAACACCCAAAAAATTTTGCCATCCCACCGATGCGAACCGGTATTTTTTCCAAAAATTAAAAACGATCGCTGCTACTAAAACAAGCATATAGCCCGACGCGGCGCGATGCATACTATCAGAAAACATCGATTGGTTTGCGAGAAGCGAGCCCTGTTGTCAAATATTTTATACTCACTTTTTTTGTCGATCAGCGGTCGCCGAACACCCAAAAAATTTTGCCATCCCACCGATGCGATCCGGTATTTTTTCCAAAATTAAAAACGATCGCTGCTACTAAACAAGCATATTGTTCGACGCGGCGCGATGCAAACTCTCAGAAAACATCAATTGCTTTGCGAGAAGCGAGCCCTGTTGTCAAATATTTCATACTCACTTTTTTGTCGATCAGCGGTCGCCGAATACCCAAAAATAATTTTGCTATCCCACCGATGCGATCCGGTATTTTTTCCAAAAATTAAAAACGATCGCTGCTACTAAACAAGCATATTGTTCGACGCGGCGCGATGCAAACTATCAGAAAACATCAATTGCTTTGCGAAAAGCGAGCCCTGTTGTCAAATATTTTATACTCACTTTTATTGTCGATCAGCGGTCGCCGAACACCCAAAAAATTTTGCCATCCCACCGATGCGATCCGGTATTTTTTCAAAAATTAAAAACGATCGCTGCTACTAAACAAGCATATTGTTCGACGCGGCGCGATGCAAACTATCGGAAAACATCGATTGCTTTGCGAGAAGAAGCGGCGCAATGCAAACTCTCAGAAAACATCGATTGCTTTGCGAGAAGCGAGCCCTGTTGTCAAATATTTCATACTCACTCTTTTTGTCGATCAGCGGTCGCCGAACACCCAAAAAATTTTGCCATCCCACCGATGCGATCCGGTATTTTTTCCAAAATTAAAAACGATCGCTGCTACTAAAAAGCATATAGCCCGACGCGGCGCGATGCACACTATCAGAAAACATCGATTGGTTTGCGAGAAGCGAGCCCTGTTGTGAAATATTTTATACTCACTTTTTTTGTCGATCAGCGGTCGCCGAACACCCAAAAAATTTTGCAATTCCTACGATGCAAACCGGTAGTTTTTTCCAAAAATTAAAAACGATCGCTGCTACTAAACAAGCATATAGCCCCGACGCGTTGTGATGCATACTATCAGAAAACATCGATTGGTTTGCGAGAAGCGAGCCCTGTTGTCAAATATTTCATACTCACTTTTTTTGTCGATCAGCGGTTGCCGAACACCCAAAAAATTTTGCCATCCCACCGATGCGATCCGGTATTTTTTCCAAAAATTAAAAACGATCGCTGCTACTAAACAAGCATATTGTTCGACGCGGCGCGACGCAAAACTATCAGAAAACATCAATTGCTTTGCGAGAAGCGAGACCTGTTGTCAAATATTTCACACTCACTTTTTTTGTTGATCAGCGGTCGCCGAACACCCAAAAAATTTTGCCATCCCACCGATGCGATCCGGTATTTTTTCCAAAATTAAAAACGATCGCTGCTACTAAAAAGCATATAGCCCGACGCGGCGCGATGCATACTATCAGAAAACATCGATTGGTTTGCGAGAAGCGAGCCCTGTTGTGAAATATTTTATACTCACTTTTTTTGTCGATCAGCGGTCGCCGAACACCCAAAAAATTTTGCCATCCCACGCGATGCGAACTCGGTATTTTTTCCAAAAATTAAAAACGATCGCTGCTACTAAACAAGCATATTGCCTCGACGCGGCGCGATGCATACTATCAGAAAACATCGATTGGTTTGCGAGAAGCGAGCCCTGTTGTCAAATATTTCATACTCACTTTTTTGTCGATCAGCGGTCGCCGAACACCCAAAAAATTTTGCCATCCCACCGATGCAAACCGGTATTTTTTCCAAAATTAAAAACGATCGCTGCTACTAAACAAGCATATAGTTCGACGCGGCGGCGATGCAAACTATCAGAAAACATCGATTGGTTTGCGAGAAGCGAGCCCTGTTGTCAAATATTTCATACTCACTTTTTTTGTCGATCAGCGGTCGCCGAACACCCAAAAAATTTTGCCATCCCACCGATGCGATCCGGTATTTTTTCCAAAAATTAAAAACGATCGCTGCTACTAAACAAGCATATTGTTCGACGCGGCGCGATGCAAACTATCAGAAAACATCAATTGCTTTGCGAGAAGCGAGACCTGTTGTCAAATATTTCACACTCACTTTTTTTGTTGATCAGCGGTCGCCGAACACCCAAAAAATTTTGCCATCCCAACGATGCGATCCGGTATTTTTTCCAAAATTAAAAACGATCGCTGCTACTAAACAAGCATATAGACCCGACGCGGCGCGATGCATACTATCAGAAAACATCGATTGCTTTGCGAGAAGCGAGCCCTGTTGTCAAATATTTCATACTCACTTTTTTGTCGATCAGCGGTCGCCGAACACCCAAAAATTTTGCCATCCCACCGATGCGATCCGGTATTTTTTCCAAAATTAAAAACGATCGCTGCTACTAAAAAAGCATATAGCCCGACGCGGCGCAATGCAAACTATCAGAAAACATCGATTGCTTTGCGAGAAGCGAGCCCTGTTGTCAAATATTTCATACTCACTTTTTTGTCGATCAGCGGTCGCCGAACACCCAAAAAATTTGCCATCCCACCGATGCGATCCGGTATTTTTTCCAAAAATTAAAAACGATCGCTGCTACTAAACAAGCATATAGCCCGACGCGGCGCGATGCAAACTATCAGAAAACATCGATTGCTTTGCGAGAAGCGAGCCCTGTTGTCAAATATTTCATACTCACTTTTTTGTCGATCAGCGGTCGCCGAACACCCAAAAAATTTTGCCATCCCAACGATGCGATCCGGTATTTTTTCCAAAAATTAAAAACGATCGCTGCTACTAAACAAGCATATAGTTCGACGCGGCGCGATGCATACTATCAGAAAACATCGATTGCTTTGCGAGAAGCGAGCCCTGTTGTCAAATATTTCATACTCACTTTTTTGTCGATCAGCGGTCGCCGAACACCCAAAAAATTTTGCCATCCCACCGATGCGATCCGGTATTTTTTCCAAAATTAAAAACGATCGCTGCTACTAAACAAGCATATTGTCTCGACGCGGCGCGATGCAAACTATCAGAAAACATCAATTGCTTTGCGAGAAGCGAGACCTGTTGTCAAATATTTCACACTCACTTTTTTGTTCGATCAGCGGTCGCCGAACACCCAAAAAATTTTGCCATCCCAACGATGCGATCCGGTATTTTTTCCAAAATTAAAAACGATCGCTGCTACTAAAAAGCATATAGCCCGACGCGGCGCGATGCATACTATCAGAAAACATCGATTGGTTTGCGAGAAGCGAGCCCTGTTGTCAAATATTTCATACTCACTTTTTTGTCGATCAGCGGTCGCCGAACACCCAAAAAATTTTGCCATCCCACCGATGCGATCCGGTATTTTTTCCAAAAATTAAAAACGATCGCTGCTACTAAACAAGCATATAGCCCGACGCGGCGCGATGCATACTATCAGAAAACATCGATTGGTTTGCGAGAAGCGAGCCCTGTTGTCAAATATTTCATACTCACTTTTTTGTCGATCAAACACCCAAAAATTTTGCCATCCCACCGATGCGATCCGGTATTTTTTCCAAAATTAAAAACGATCGCTGCTACTAAACAAGCATATTGTTCGACGCGGCGCGATGCATACTATCAGAAAACATCGATTGCTTTGCGAGAAGCGAGCCCTGTTGTCAAATATTTTCATACTCACTTTTTTGTCGATCAGCGGTCGCCGAACACCCAAAAATTTTGCCATCCCACCGATGCGATCCGGTATTTTTTCCAAAAATTAAAACGATCGCTGCTACTAAACAAGCAATTGTTCGACGCGGCGCGATGCAAACTATCAGAAAACATCGATTGCTTTGCGAGAAGCGAGCCCTGTTGTCAAATATTTCATACTCACTTTTTTGTCGATCAGCGGTCGCCGAACACCCAAAAAATTTTGCCATCCCACCGATGCGATCCGGTATTTTTTCCAAAATTAAAAACGATCGCTGCTACTAAACAAGCATATTGTTCGACGCGGCGCGATGCAAACTATCAGAAAACATCGATTGCTTTGCGAGAAGCGAGCCCTGTTGTCAAATATTTCATACTCACTTTTTTTTGTCGATCAGCGGTCGCCGAACACCCAAAAAATTTTGCCATCCCACCGATGCGATCCGGTATTTTTTCCAAAATTAAAAACGATCGCTGCTACTAAAAAGCATATAGCCCGACGCGGCGCGATGCAAACTATCAGAAAACATCGATTGCTTTGCGAGAAGCGAGCCCTGTTGTCAAATATTTCATACTCACTTTTTTGTCGATCAGCGGTCGCCGAACACCCAAAAAATTTTGCCATCCCACCGATGCGATCCGGTATTTTTTCCAAAAATTAAAAACGATCGCTGCTACTTAAAAAGCATATAGCCCGACGCGGCGCGATGCATACTATCAGAAAACATCGATTGGTTTGCGAGAAGCGAGCCCTGTTGTCAAATATTTCATACTCACTTTTTTTTGTCGATCAGCGGTCGCCGAACACCCAAAAATTTTGCCATCCCACCGATGCGATCCGGTATTTTTTCCAAAATTAAAAACGATCGCTGCTACTAAACAAGCATATTGTTCGACGCGGCGCGATGCAAACTATCAGAAAACATCAATTGCTTTGCGAGAAGCGAGCCCTGTTGTCAAATATTTCATACTCACTTTTTTGTCGATCAGCGGTCGCCGAACACCCAAAAATTTTGCCATCCCACCGATGCGAACCGGTATTTTTTCCAAAAATTAAAAACGATCGCTGCTACTAAACAAGCATATTGTTCGACGCGGCGCGATGCAAACTATCAGAAAACATCGATTGCTTTGCGAGAAGCGAGCCCTGTTGTCAAATATTTCATACTCACTTTTTTTTCGATCAGCGGTCGCCGAACACCCAAAAATTTTGCCATCCCACCGATGCGATCCGGTATTTTTTCCAAAATTAAAAACGATCGCTGCTACTAAACAAGCATATTGTTCGACGCGGCGCGATGCAAACTATCAGAAAACATCAATTGCTTTGCGAGAAGCGAGCCCTGTTGTCAAATATTTCATACTCACTTTTGTCGATCAGCGGTCGCCGAACACCCAAAAATTTTGCCATCCCACCGATGCGATCCGGTATTTTTTCCAAAAATTCAAAACGATCGCTGCTACTAAACAAGCATATTGTTCGACGCGGCGCGATGCAAACTATCAGAAAACATCGATTGCTTTGCGAGAAGCGAGCCCTGTTGTCAAATATTTCATACTCACTTTTTTTGTCGATCAGCGGTCGCCGAACACCCAAAAAATTTTGCCATCCCACCGATGCGAACCGGTATTTTTTCCAAAAATTCAAAACGATCGCTGCTACTAAAAAGCATATATCCTGACGCGGCGCGATGCATACTATCAGAAAACATCGATTTATTTGCGAGAAGCGAGCCCTGTTGTCAAATATTTCATACTCACTTTTTTGTCGATCAGCGGTCGCCGAACACCCAAAAAATTTTGCCATCCCACCGATGCGAACCGGTATTTTTTCCAAAAATTCAAAACGATCGCTGCTACTAAACAAGCATATAGCCCGACGCGGCGCGATGCATACTATCAGAAAAACATCGATTGGTTTGCGAGAAGCGAGCCCTGTTGTGAAATATTTCATACTCACTTTTTTGTCGATCAGCGGTCGCCGAACACCCAAAAAATTTTGCCATCCCACCGATGCGAACCGGTATTTTTTCCAAAAATTCAAAACGATCGCTGCTACTAAACAAGCATATTGTTCGACGCGGCGCGATGCATACTATCAGAAAACATCGATTGGTTTGCGAGAAGCGAGCCCTGTTGTGAAATATTTTATACTCACTTTTTTGTCGATCAGCGGTCGCCGAACACCAAAAATTTTGCCATCCCACCGATGCGAACCGGTATTTTTTCCAAAAATTCAAAACGATCGCTGCTACTAAACAAGCATATAGCCCGACGCGGCGCGATGCAAACTATCAGAAAACATCGATTGCTTTGCGAGAAGCGAGCCCTGTTGTCAAATATTTCATACTCACTTTTTTGTCGATCAGCGGTCGCCGAACACCCAAAAATTTTGCCATCCCACCGATGCGATCCGGTATTTTTTCCAAAAATTTAAAAACGATCGCTGCTACTAAACAAGCATATAGTTCGACGCGGCGCGATGCAAACTATCAGAAAACATCGATTGCTTTGCGAGAAGCGAGCCCTGTTGTCAAATATTTCATACTCACTTTTTTTGTCGATCAGCGGTCGCCGAACACCCAAAAAATTTTGCCATCCCACCGATGCGAACCGGTATTTTTTCCAAAATTAAAAACGATCGCTGCTACTAAACAAGCATATTGTTCGACGCGGCGCGATGCAAACTATCAGAAAACATCGATTGCTTTGCGAGAAGCGAGCCCTGTTGTCAAATATTTCATACTCACTTTTTTGTCGATCAGCGGTCGCCGAACACCCAAAAAATTTTGCCATCCCACCGATGCGATCCGGTATTTTTTCCAAAATTAAAAACGATCGCTGCTACTAAACAAGCATATTGTTCGACGCGGCGCGATGCAAACTATCAGAAAACATCGATTGCTTTGCGAGAAGCGAGCCCTGTTGTCAAATATTTTATACTCACTTTTTTGTCGATCAGCGGTCGCCGAACACCCAAAAAATTTTGCCATCCCACCGATGCGATCCGGTATTTTTTCCAAAATTAAAAACGATCGCTGCTACTAAACAAGCATATAGCCCGACGCGGCGCGATGCATACTATCAGAAAACATCGATTGGTTTGCGAGAAGCGAGCCCTGTTGTCAAATATTTCATACTCACTTTTTTGTCGATCAGCGGTCGCCGAACACCCAAAAATTTTGCCATCCCACCGATGCGAACCGGTATTTTTTCCAAAAATTAAAAACGATCGCTGCTACTAAACAAGCATATAGCCCGACGCGGCAAGATGCAAACTATCAGAAAACATCGATTGCTTTGCGAGAAGCGAGCCCTGTTGTCAAATATTTCATACTCACTTTTTTTGTCGATCAGCGGTCGCCGAACACCCAAAAAATTTTGCCATCCCACCGATGCGATCCGGTATTTTTTCCAAAAATTAAAAACGATCGCTGCTACTAAACAAGCATATTGCCCGACGCGGCGCGATGCAAACTATCAGAAAAACATCGATTGCTTTGCGAGAAGCGAGCCCTGTTGTCAAATATTTCATACTCACTTTTTTGTCGATCAGCGGTCGCCGAACACCCAAAAATTTTTTTTCCAAAAATTAAAAACGATCATCCCACCGATGCGATCCGGTATTTTTTCCAAAATTAAAAACGATCGCTGCTACTAAACAAGCATATAGCCCGACGCGGCGCGATGCATACTATCAGAAAACATCGATTGGTTTGCGAGAAGCGAGCCCTGTTGTCAAATATTTCATACTCACTTTTTTGTCGATCAGCGGTCGCCGAACACCCAAAAAATTTTGCAATCCCACCGATGCAAACCGGTATTTTTTCCAAAAATTAAAAACGATCGCTGCTACTAAACAAGCATATAGCCCGACGCGTTGCGATGCATACTATCAGAAAACATCGATTGGTTTGCGAGAAGCGAGCCCTGTTGTCAAATATTTCATACTCACTTTTTTGTCGATCAGCGGTCGCCGAACACCCAAAAAATTTTGCCATCCCACCGATGCGAACCGGTATTTTTTTTCCAAAATTAAAAACGATCGCTGCTACTAAACAAGCATATAGCCCGACGCGGCGCGATGCATACTATCAGAAAAACATCGATTGGTTTGCGAGAAGCGAGCCCTGTTGTCAAATATTTCATACTCACTTTTTTTTGTCGATCAGCGGTCGCCGAACACCCAAAAATTTTGCAATCCCACCGATGCAAACCGGTATTTTTTCCAAAAATTAAAAACGATCGCTGCTACTAAACAAGCATATAGCCCGACGCGGAGCGATGCAAACTATCAGAAAACATCGATTGCTTTGCGAGAAGCGAGCCCTGTTGTCAAATATTTCATACTCACTTTTGTCGATCTCGCCGAACACCCAAAAATTTTGCCATCCCACCGATGCGATCCGGTATTTTTTCCAAAATTAAAAACGATCGCTGCTACTAAACAAGCATATTGTTCGACGCGGCGCGATGCAAACTATCAGAAAAACATCGTAAAACCCGGTTTTTTTCAAAATTAAAAACATCTTTTGTTAAAAAGTTAACCCCCGGCTTGGGTAAAATTATAAAAACTCATTTTTGCGAAAGCGGCCCGGCAAAATTTCATCCTTTTTTTTTTCGTATCCCAAAAAAAAAACAATCCCCCAAAAAAAATTTTTTCAAAGGGTAAAAAACCCCTTTGGGCCCCCCCCCGGGTTGCATCATACACCTCGATTTTTTTGCAAAAAAATTTGCAAAATTTAAACCCATTTTTTTATAGGGGTCGGGGGCCCCCAAAAGCAACCCACCGTAAAAACCTTTTTTTTAAAAATTAAAAACATCGTGTAAAAAGCAAAGCCCGGCTTTTCTTAAAAAATCAAATTTTTTTTTGCGGAACATTTGTAAAATTTAAACCCCCTTTTTTATAGGGGTCCCCGCCCCCAAAAAAGCAATCCCACCGTAAAAACCTATTTTCAAAAAAAAACGATGTTTTAAAAACAATCCGGGGTTGCATATTACCCAAAAAATCGATTTTTTTGCGAAAAAAATTTGCTTTTTCACCCCTTTTTTTTTCATAGGGGTCCCCGCCCCCAAAAAATTTTAACCCCACCGTAAAAACCTTTTTTTCCCAAAAATTAAAAACGACCGGTCAAAAACTATACCCCCCTTGCGATAAACAAAAAAAAAATTTTTTAAACCCCTGTTGAAATTTTTTCCCCCTTTTTTCGACCGGGGCCCCCAAAAAATTTTAACCCACCGGCAAACCGGAAAAAATTAAAAACGACCTGTCAAAAAATATACCCCCTTGCGATAAACTTCGAAAACATCATTTTTGCAAACCCGTTGCAAATTTTTTCCCCCTTTTTTTCGATCGCGGCCCAAACCCAAAAATTTTAACCCACCGTAAAAACCTTTTTTTTCAAAAAAAAACGATGTGTAAACAAGCTTTTTTTCCCCCTGAACTTCAAAAAACCCAAATTTTTTGCAAACCCCCTGTTGCAAATATTTTCCTTTTTTAAACGGGCGCCCCAAAAAATTTTTCCCCCGATGCACCGGATTTTAAAAATTAAAAACGACCTTTTTCAAAAAACCTTTTTTTTCCCCCGGGGCGATATTCGAAACAATTTTTGAAAACCCCCTGTTGTCTATTTTCCTTTTTTTTTTCGATCGCGGTCCCAAAAAAAAATTTTCCACCCCCGATGACCGGAAAAAAATTAAAAACGACCCTTTTTAAAAAATCATTTTTTCGACGCGGCGCAAAACCCCCAAAAAAACCTTTCAAAAGCGACCCTTTTCAAAATTTTTATACTCATTTTTTTGGGGCCGGGGGCCCAACCCCCCAAAAAAATTTTGCCCCCCCCAAGGGAAACCTTTTTTAAAAATTAAAAATTCATTTAAAAAAACCCGCCCCAAATTTGGCACGTTTGCGGGAAAGGGGCCCCTTTTAAAAAATTTTTAACTCATTTTTTTTCCAGGGGGCCCAAAACCCAAAAATTTTGCCATCCACCGAGCGACCTTTTAAAAAATTTTTAAAACATTGGTCAACAAAAAACCCAGGGGCATCAACATCAAAAAACCGTTTTTTCAAAAACCCTGTTTGAAATAAACCCACCGACGGGCCCCAAACCCAAAAAATTTTGAAGACGGGTATTTTTAAAAATTCCGATCCGCCAAACAAATTGCCCCCCGGGATCAAAAAAAAATCATTTTTGGGAACGACCCTGTTTAAAAAACCATTTTTTGGGCCCCGGGCCCAAAAAAATTTTGCAAACCGTGCAAATTTTTTCAAAAATTCGTCGTGAAAAACAAATTACCCACCCACCTTTTTAAAAAAAATTTTTGGGGGGGGTTTTTAAAATTTATACCACTTTTTGCGATCACCCCCAAAAACCCCCAAAAAAATTTTGAATCCCCGTGCAAATATTTTTAAAAATTGATCGCGCCAAAAAAAATTTCCGGCCCCAAAACCAGAAAACCGTTTTTCAAAAAAAGCCTGTTTAAAATTTTTATACTTTTTTTTTAGTGATCACCCCCAAACCCCCCCAAAAATTTTCCCACCCCAAAACCCTTTTAAAAATTAAAAAAGGCCTGTCAAAAAATTTGTTCACGGGCGATCCTTCAAAAAAACGTTTGTTTTGCAAACACCCCTTTTTAAAAACATCCTTTTTTTTTTACAGGGGTCCCCAAAAAAAATTTTCCCATCCCCATCTCCTTTTTTTAAAAAAAACGTAAAAACAAATTGCCCACCGTTGCGATCATTTCAAAAAAATTTTTAAACGACCCTGTTTAAAATTTTATACCTTTTTTTTTTGCGATCACTGGGAACAAAAAAATTTTTCAAACCGAGCAAAAGGTATTTTAAAAATTCGATCGCGCCAAACAAAATTTTGGGGCCCCCTAAAATAAAAAACATCTTTTTCAGAAGCGAGCCGTTGCAAATTTTTAACTTTTTTTTGCGAAGCGGCCGCCCCAAAAAATTTTCAACCCCCCTAAACCTTTTTTTAAAAAAAAACCC
>JAGVSL010000354.1:0-22360 GCA_022494535.1 Himalopsyche phryganea | reverse complement strand
GCTGTTAGACGCTATGATAAGCGAATCGTCAGACATATATGGCTAGCTACTCGCTCTCACTGTGCGCCTTACAGGTGGTGCGTTTTGCGCCATTTTTGCACTGTGTCATTTTAGTATGAAAGTTATTCCATACAGCTGCGGGCGATCCTCAAGGTCGTCACCCCTGCGAAGCTAACTGGTAACCCTGGCGTACACGCAGTGCACCCTGCCTGCACTTAGAGTGCGATGACCAGGTGCGCAGCAGTGCCTACGCAGGCCTAAAGCACTCTCAAAACTGCTGAGCTGGATACGATTTCGCATTGTTTTATGACGCTGTGTGCGCTCGTCTCGAAGCGAAACTCTATGATAAGATATGCTGTAAGACCTTGTATAAAAGCGAATCTCAGACATATATAGCTAGCTACTGCTCTCACTGTGCGCCTTTGCTAGGTGGTGTGTTTTTGGCGCCATTTTTGCACTGTGTCATTTTAGTATGTAAGTTATTCCATACAGCTGGTGGGCGATCCTCAAGGTTGTCACCCTGCGAAGTTAACTGGTAACCCTGGCGTACACGCAGTGCACCCGCCTTGCACTAAGAGCGCGATGACCAGGTGCGCAGCAGTGCCTACGCAGGCCTGAAGCACTGTCAAACTGCTTAGCTGCATACGATTTCGCATTGTTACATCGCGCTGTGTGCGTTCGTCTCGAAGCGAATCTTTATGATGTGATCTGCTGTTAGACCCTGCGCAAAGTGAATCTTCAAACATATATAGCTAGCTACTCGCTCTCACTGTGCGCCTTGCAGGTGGTGCGTTTTGGCGCCATTTTTGCACTGTGTCATTTTATTTGTAAGTTATTCCATACAGCTGCGGGCGATCCTCAAGGTTGTCACCCGAAGCTTACTGGTAACCCTGGCGTACACGCAGTGCACCTGCCTGCACTTAGAGTGTGATGAGACCAGGTGCGCAGCAGTGCCTACGCAGGCCTGGGTAACTCCTCAAAACTGCATAGCTGCATACGATTTCGCATTGTTACATGACGCTGTGTGCGCTCGTCTCGAAGCGAAACTCTATGATAAGATATGCTGTTAGACCTTGTATAAAGCGAATCGTCAGACATATACAGCTAGCTACTCGTCTCACTGTGCGCCTTTTTGAAATACACAGAATATTTCTTCATGAAATGAAAAGCAAACACGCTTAGCTGAATACGATTTCGCATTGTTTTATGATCGCTGTGTGTGTTCGTCTCGAAGCGAAACTTTATGATGTGATCTGCTGTTTCACCCCTGCGCAAAAGTGAATCTTCAGACATATATAGCTAGCTACTCGCTCTCACTTTGCGCCTTGCAGGTGGTGTTTTTGGTGCCATTTTCGCACTGTGTCATTTTAGTATGTAAGTTATTCCATACAGCTGCGGGCGATCCTCAAGGTCGTCACCCTGCGAAGCTTACTGGTAACCCTGGCGTACACGCAGTGCACCGCCTGCACTTAGAGTGCGATGACCAGGTGCGCAGCAGTGCCTACGCAGGCCTAAAGCACTCTCAAAACTGTAGGCTGCATACGATTTCGCATTGTTTTATGACGCTGTGTGCGCTCGTCTCGAAGCGAAACTCTATGATAAGATATGCTGTAAGACCTTTGTATATAAGCAAATCGTAAGACATATAAAGCTAGCTACTCAAGTTCACTGTGCGCCTTGCAGGTGGTGCGTTTTATGCCCATTTTTGCACTGTGTCATTTTAGTATGTGTTATTCCATATAGCTGCAGGCGATCCTCAAGGTCGTCACCCTGCGAAGCTAACTGGTTACCCTGGCGTACACGCAGTTCACCCGCATGCCATAAGACTGATGACCAGGTGCGCAGCACTGCCTACGCAGGCCTGAAGCACTCTCAAACTGTCTAGCTGCATACGATTTCGCATTGTTTTATGACGCTGTGTGCGCTCGTCTCGAAGCGAAACTCTATGATAAGATATGCTGTTAGACCTTTGTATAAAAGCGAATCGTCAGACATATATAGCTACTACTCGCTCTCACTGTGCGCCTTACAGGTGGTGCGTTTTGGCGCCATTTTTTTAATCTCTGTGTCATTTTAGTATGTGTTAATCCATACAGCTGCGGGCGATCCTCAAGGTCGTCACCCTGCGAAGCTAACTGGTAATCCTGGCGTACACGTAGTGCACCGCCCGCACTAAGAGCGCGATTACCAGGTGCGCAGCAATGCCTACGCAGGCCTGAAGCACTGTCAAAACTGCTTAGTTGCATACGATTTCGCATTGTTACATCGCGCTGTGTGCGCTCGTCTCAAAGCGAATCTCTATGATGTGATCTGCTGTTTCAGCCCTGCGCAAAAGTGAATCTTCAGACATATATAGCTAGCTACTCGCTCACTGTGCGCCTTGCAGGTGGTGCGTTTTGGTGCCATTTTTCGCACTGTGTCATTTTTAGTATGTAAGTTATTCCATACAGCTGCGGGCGATCCTCAAGGTTGTCACCCTGTGAAGCTAACTGATAACCCTGGCGTACACGCAGTGCACCTGCCTGCACTAAGAGTGCGATGACCAGGTGCGCAGCAGTGCCTACGCAGGCCTAAAGCACTCTCAAAACTGCTTAGCTGCATACGATTTCGCATTGTTTTATGACGCTGTATGCGCTCGTCTCGAAGCGAAACTCTATGATAAGATATGCTGTTAGACCTTTGTATAAAAGCGAATCGTCAGACATATATAGCTAGCTACTCGCTCTCACTGTGCGCCTTGCAGCTGGTGCATTTTGGCGCCATTTTTGCACTGTGTCATTTTAGTTTGTAAGTTATTCCATACAGCTGCGGGCGATCCTCAAGGTCGTCACCCTGCAGAAGCTAACTGGTTACCCTGGCGTACACGCTGTGCACCCGCTTGCACTTAGAGTGCGATGACCAGGTGCGCAGCAGTGCCTACGCAGGCCTAAAGCACTCTCAAAACTGCTTAGCTGAATACGATTTCGCATTGTTTTATGACGCTGTGTGCGCTCGTCTCGAAGCGAAACTCTATGATAAGATATGCTGTTAAACCTTTGTATAAAAGCGAATCGTCAGATATATATAGCTACTCGCGCTCACTGTGCGCCTTGCAGGTGGTGCGTTTTGGCGCAATTTTCGCACTGTGTCATTTTAGTATGTAAGTTATTCCATACAGCTGCGGGCGATCCTCAAGGTCGTCACCCTGCGAAGCTTACTGGTAACCCTGGCGTACACGCAGTGCACCCGCCTGCACTTAGAGTGCGATGACCAGGTGCGCAGCAGTGCCTACGCAGGCCTAAAGCACTCTCAAAACTGCATAGCTGCATACGATTTCGCATTGTTACATGACGCTGTGTGCGCTCGTCTCGAAGCGAAACTCTATGATAAGATATGCTGTAAGACCTTTGTATATAAGCAAATCGTAAGACATATAAAGCTAGCTACTCGCTCTCACTGTGCGCCTTGCAGGTGGTGCGTTTTGGTGCCATTTTCGCACTGTGTCATTTTAGTATGTAAGTTATTCCATACAGCTGCGGGCGATCCTCAAGGTTGTCACCCTGCGAAGCTAACTGATAACCCTGCCGTACACGCAGTGCACCCGCCTGCACTTAGAGTGTGATGACCAGGTCCGCAGCAGTGCCTACGCAGGCCTAAAGCACTCTCAAAACTGCTTAGCTGCATACGATTTCGCATTGTTTTATGACGCTGTGTGCGCTCGTCTCGAAGCGAAACTCTATGATAAGATACGCTGTTAGACCTTTGTATAAAAGCGAATCGTCAGACATATATAACTAGCTACTCGCTCTCACTGTGCGCCTTGCAGGTGGTGCGTTTTGGCGCCATTTTTGCACTGTGTCATTTAGTATGTAAGTTATTCCATACAGCTGCGTGCGATCCTCAGGTCGTCACCCTGCGAAGCTAACTGGTTACCCTGGCGTACACGCAGTGCACCTGCCTGCACTTAGAGTGCGATGACCAGGTGCGCAGCAGTGCCTACGCAGGCCTAAAGCACTCTCAAAACTCCTGAGCTGCATACGATTTCGCATTGTTTTATGACGCTGTGTGCGCTCGTCTCGAAGCGAAACTCTATGATAAGATATGCTGTAAGACCTTTGTGTTAAAGCGAATCGTCAGACATATATAGCTAGCTAATCGCTCTCACTGTGCGCCTTGCAGGTGGTGCGTTTTGGCGCCATTTTTGCACTGTGTCATTTTAGTATGAAAGTTATTCCATACAGCTGCGGGCGATCCTCAAGGTCGTCACCCTGCGAAGCTAACTGGTTACCCTGGACTACACGCAGTGCACCCGCCTGCACTTAGAGTGCGATGACCAGGTGCGCAGCAGTGCCTACGCAGGCCTAAAGCACTCTCAAAACTCCTGAGCTGCATACGATTTCGCATTGTTTTATGACGCTGTGTGCGCTCGTCTCGAAGCGAAACTCTATGATAAGATATGCTGTAAGACCTTTGTGTTAAAGCGAATCGTCAGACATATATAGCTAGCTACTCGCTCTCACTGTGCGCCTTGCAGGTGGTGCGTTTTGGCGCCATTTTTGCACTGTGTCATTTTAGTATGTAAGTTATTCCGCTACAGCTGCGGGCGATCCTCAAGGTTGTCACCCTGGGAAGCTAACTGGTTACCCTGGCGTACACGCTGTGCACCCGCCTGCACCTAGAGTGCGATGACCAGGTGCGCAGCAGTGCCTACGCAGGCCTAAAGCACTCTCAAAACTGCTTAGCTGAATACGATTTCGCATTGTTTTATGACGCTGTGTGCGCTCGTCTCGAAGCGAAACTCTATGATAAGATATGCTGTTAAACCTTTGTATAAAAGCGAATCGTCAGATATATATAGCTAGCTACTCGCTCTCACTGTGCGCCTTGCAGGTGGTGCGTTTTGGCGCAATTTTTGCACTGTGTCATTTTAGTATGTAAGTTATTCCATACAGCTGCGGGCGATCCTCAAGGTCGTCACCCTGCGAAGCTTACTGGTTACCCTGGCGTACACGCAGTTCACCCGCATGCCATAAGAGTGCGATGACCAGGTGCGCAGCACCAGCCAACGCAGGCCTGAAGCACTCTCAAAACTGTCTAGCTGCATACGATTTCGCATTGTTTTATGACGCTGTGTGCGCTCGTCTCGAAGCGAAACTCTATGATGTGATCTGCTGTTAGACCCTTGTATAAAAGCGAATCGTCAGACATATATAGCTAGCTACTCGCTCTCACTGTGCGCCTTGCAGGTGGTGTTTGTAAGTTATTCCATACAGCTGCGGGCGATCCTCAAGGTCGTCACCCTGCGAAGCTAACTGGTAACCCTGGCGTACACGCAGTGCACCCGCCCGCACTAAGAGCGCGATTACCAGGTGCGCAGCAATGCCTACGCAGGCCTGAAGCACTGTCAAAACTGCTTAGCTGCATACGATTTCGCATTGTTACATCGCGCTGTGTGCGCTCGTCTCAAAGCGAATCTCTATGATGTGATCTGCTGTTTCCAGCCCTGCGCAAAAGTGAATCTTCAGACATATATAGCTAGCTACTCGCTCTCACTGTGCGCCTTGCAGGTGGTGCGTTTTGGCGCCATTTTCGCACTGTGTCATTTTAGTATGTAAGTTATTCCATACAGCTGCGGGCGATCCTCAAGGTTGTCACCCTGTGAAGCTAACTGATAACCCTGGCGTACACGCAGTGCACCCGCCTGCACTTAGAGCGCGATGACCAGGTGCGCAGCAGTGCCTACGCAGGCCTAAAGCACTCTCAAAACTGCTTAGCTGCATACGATTTCGCATTGTTTTATGACGCTGTGTGCGCTCGTCTCGAAGCGAAACTCTTTGATAAGATATGCTGTTAGACCTTGTATAAAAGCAAATCGTCAGACATATATAGCTAGCTACTCGCTCTCACTGTGCGCCTTACAGGTGGTGCGTTTTGGTGCCATTTTCGCACTGTGTCATTTTAGTATGTAAGTTATTCCATACAGCTGCGGGCGATCCTCAAGGTCGTCACCCTGCGAAGCTTACTGGTAACCCTGGCGTACACGCAGTGCACCCGCCTGCACTAAGAGCGCGATGACCAGGTGCGCAGCAATGCCTACGCAGGCCTGAAGCACTGTCAAAACTGCTTAGCTGCATACGATTTCGCATTGTTACATCGCGCTGTGTGCGTTCGTCTCGAAGCGAATCTTTATGATGTGATCTGCTGTTTCACCCCTGCGCAAAAGTGAATCTTCAGACATATATAGCTAGCTACTCGCTCTCACTTTGCGCCTTGCAGGTGGTGCGTTTTGGCGCCATTTTCGCACTGTGTCATTTTAGTATGTAAGTTATTCCATACAGCTGCCGTCGATCCTCAAGGTTGTCACCCTGCGAAGCTAACTGATAACCCTGGCGTACACGCAGTGCACCCGCCTGCACTTAGAGTGCGATGACCAGGTGCGCAGCAGTGCCTTCGCAGGCCTAAAGCACTCTCAAAACTGCTTAGCTGAATACGATTTCGCATTGTTTTATGACGCTGTGTGCGCTCGTCTCGAAGCGAAACTCTATGATAAGATATGCTGTTAAACCTTTGTATAAAAGCGAATCGTCAGACATATATAGCTAGCTACTCGCGCTCACTGTGCGCCTTGCAGGTGGTGCGTTTTGGCGCAATTTTCGCACTGTGTCATTTTAGTATGTAAGTTATTCCATACAGCTGCGGGCGATCCTCAAGGTCGTCACCCTGCGAAGCTTACTGGTAACCCTGGCGTACACGCAGTGCACCCGCCTGCACTTAGAGTGCGATGACCAGGTGCGCAGCAGTGCCTACGCAGGCCTAAAGCACTCTCAAAACTGCATAGCTGCATACGATTTCGCATTGTTACATGACGCTGTGTGCGCTCGTCTCGAAGCGAAACTCTATGATAAGATATGCTGTAAGACCTTTGTATATAAGCAAATCGTAAGACATATAAAGCTAGCTACTCGCTCTCACTGTGCGCCTTGCAGGTGGTGCGTTTTGGCGCCATTTTTGCACTGTGTCATTTTAGTATGTAAGTTATTCCATATAGCTGCAGGCGATCCTCAAGGTCGTCACCCTGCGAAGCTAACTGGTTACCCTGGCGTACACGCAGTTCACCCGCATGCCATTAGACTGCGATGACCAGGTGCGCAGCACTGCCTACGCAGGCCTGAAGCACTCTCAAAACTGTCTAGCTGCATACGATTTCGCATTGTTTTATGACGCTGTGTGCGCTCGTCTCGAAGCGAAACTCTATGATAAGATATGCTGTTAGACCTTTGTATAAAAGCGAATCGTCAGACATATATAGCTAGCTACTCGCTCTCACTGTGCGCCTTACAGGTGGTGCGTTTTGGCGCCATTTTTGCACTGTGTCATTTTAGTATGTAAGTTAATCCATACAGCTGCGGGCGATCCTCAAGGTCGTCACCCTGCGAAGCTAACTGGTAACCCTGGCGTACACGCAGTGCACCCGCCTGCACTAAGAGCGCGATTACCAGGTGCGCAGCAATGCCTACGCAGGCCTGAAGCACTGTCAAAACTGCTTAGCTGCATACGATTTCGCATTGTTACATCGCGCTGTGTGCGCTCGTCTCAAAGCGAATCTCTATGATGTGATCTGCTGTTTCAGCCCTGCGCAAAAGTGAATCTTCAGACATATATAGCTAGCTACTCGCTCTCACTGTGCGCCTTGCAGGTGGTGCGTTTTGGTGCCATTTTCGCACTGTGTCATTTTAGTATGTAAGTTATTCCATACAGCTGCGGGCGATCCTCAAGGTTGTCACCCTGTGAAGCTAACTGATAACCCTGGCGTACACGCAGTGCACCCGCCTGCACTAAGAGTGCGATGACCAGGTGCGCAGCAGTGCCTACGCAGGCCTAAAGCACTCTCAAAACTGCTTAGCTGCATACGATTTCGCATTGTTTTATGACGCTGTGTGCGCTCGTCTCGAAGCGAAACTCTATGATAAGATATGCTGTTAGACCTTTGTATAAAAGCAAATCGTCAGACATATATAGCTAGCTACTCGCTCTCACTGTGCGCCTTGCAGCTGGTGCATTTTGGCGCCATTTTTGCACTGTGTCATTTTAGTTTGTAAGTTATTCCATACAGCTGCGGGCGATCCTCAAGGTCGTCACCCTGCGAAGCTAACTGGTTACCCTGGCGTACACGCTGTGCTACCGCTCGCACTTAGAGTGCGATGACCAGGTGCGCAGCAGTGCCTACGCAGGCCTAAAGCACTCTCAAAACTGCTTAGCTGAATACGATTTCGCATTGTTTTATGACGCTGTGTGCGCTCGTCTCGAAGCGAAACTCTATGATAAGCTATGCTGTTAAACCTTTGTATAAAAGCGAATCGTCAGATATATATAGTTAGCTACTCGCGCTCACTGTGCGCCTTGCAGGTGGTGCGTTTTGGCGCAATTTTCGCACTGTGTCATTTTAGTATGTAAGTTATTCCATACAGCTGCGGGCGATCCTCAAGGTCGTCACCCTGCGAAGCTTACTGGTAACCCTGGCGTACACGCAGTGCACCCGCCTGCACTTAGAGTGCGATGACCAGGTGCGCAGCAGTGCCTACGCAGGCCTAAAGCACTCTCAAACTGCTTAGCTGCATACGATTTCGCATTGTTACATGACGCTGTGTGCGCTCGTCTCGAAGCGAAACTCTATGATAAGATATGCTGTAAGACCTTTGTATATAAGCAAATCGTAAGACATATAAAGCTAGCTACTCGCTCTCACTGTGCGCCTTGCAGGTGGTGCGTTTTGGTGCCATTTTCGCACTGTGTCATTTTAGTATGTGGGGTTATTCCATACAGCTGCGGGCGATCCTCAAGGTTGTCACCTCCTGCGAAGCTAACTGATAACCCTGCCGTACACGCAGTGCACCTGCCTGCACTTAGAGTGCGATGACCAGGTCCGCAGCAGTGCCTACGCAGGCCTAAAAGCACTCTCAAAACTGCTTAGCTGCATACGATTTCGCATTGTTTTATGACGCTGTGTGCGCTCGTCTCGAAGCGAAACTCTATGATAAGATACGCTGTTAGACCTTGTATAAAAGCGAATCGTCAGACATATATAGCTAGCTACTCGCTCTCACTGTGCGCCTTGCAGGGTGGTGCGTTTTGGCGCCATTTTTGCACTGTGTCATTTTAGTATGTAAGTTATTCCATACAGCTGCGTGCGATCCTCAAGGTCGTCACCCTGCGAAGCTAACTGGTTACCCTGGCGTACACGCAGTGCACCTGCCTGCACTTAGAGTGCGATGACCAGGTGCGCAGCAGTGCCTACGCAGGCCTAAAGCACTCTCAAAACTCCTGAGCTGCATACGATTTCGCATTGTTTTATGACGCTGTGTGCGCTCGTCTCGAAGCGAACTCTATGATAAGATATGCTGTAAGACCTTTGTGTTAAAGCGAATCGTCAGACATATATAGCTAGCTACTCGCTCACTGTGCGCCTTGCAGGTGGTGCGTTTTGGCGCCATTTTTGCACTGTGTCATTTTAGTATGAAAGTTATTCCATACAGCTGCGGGCGATCCTCAAGGTCGTCACCCTGCGAAGCTAACTGGTTACCCTGGACTACACGCAGTGCACCCGCCTGCACTTAGAGTGCGATGACCAGGTGCGCAGCAGTGCCTACGCAGGCCTAAAGCACTCTCAAAACTGCTTAGCTGAATACGATTTCGCATTGTTTTATGACGCTGTGTGCGCTCGTCTCGAAGCGAAACTCTATGATAAGATATGCTGTTAGACCTTTGTATAAAAGCGAATCGTCAGATATATATAGCAAACTACTCGCTCTCACTGTGCGCCTTGCAGGTGGTGCGTTTTGGCACAATTTTCGCACTGTGTCATTTTAGTATGTAAGTTATTCCATACAGCTGCTGGCGATCCTCAAGGTCGTCACCCTGCGAAGCTTACTGGTAACCCTGGCGTACACGCAGTGCACCCGCCTGCCATTAGAGTGCGATGACCAGGTGCGCAGAACTGCCTACGCAGGCCTGGAAGCACTTTCAAAACTGCTTAGCTGCATACGATTTCGCATTGTTTTATGATCGCTGTGTGCGCTCGTCTCGAAGCGAAACTCTATGATAAGATATGCTGTTAGACCTTTGTATAAAAGCGAATCGTCAGACATATAGCTAGCTACTCGCTCTCACTGTGCGCCTTGCAGGTGGTGCGTTTTGGCGCAATTTTCGCACTGTGTCATTTTATTTGTGTTATTCCATACAGCTGCGGGCGATCCTCAAGATTCGTCACCCTGCGAAGCTACTTTTAACCCTGGCGTACACGCAGTGCACCCGCCTGCACTTAGAGTGATGACCAGGTGCGCAGCAGTGCCTACGCAGGCCTAAAGCACTCAAAACTGCTTAGCTGCATACGATTTCGCATTGTTTTATGACGCTGTGTGCGCTCGTCTCGAAGCGAAACTCTATGATAAGATATGCTGTTAAACCTTTGTATAAAAGCGAATCGTCAGATATATATTGCTAATAGCTACTCGCGCTCACTGTGCGACTTGCAGGTGGTGCGTTTTGGCGCAATTTTCGCACTGTGTCATTTTTTAGTATGTAGTTATTCCATACAGCTGCGGGCGATCCTCAAGGTCGTCACCCTGCGAAGCCAACTGGTAACCCTGGCGTACACGCAGTGCACCTGCCTGCACTTAGAGCGCGATGACCAGGTGCGCAGCAATGCCTACGCAGGCCTGAAGCACTGTCAAAACTGCTTAGCTGCATACGATTTCGCATTGTTACATCGCGCTGTGTGCGCTCGTCTCGAAGCGAATCTCTGTGATGGATCTGCTGTTTCACCCCTGCGCAAAAGTAAATCTTCAGACATATATAGCTAGCTACTCGCTCACTGTGCGCCTTGCAGGTGGTGCGTTTTGGTGCCATTTTCGCACTGTGTCATTTTAGTATGTAAGTTATTCCATACAGCTGCGGGCGATCCTCAAGGTTGTCACCCTGCGAAGCTAACTGATAACCCTGCCGTACACGCAGTGCACCCGCCTGCACTTAGAGTGCGATGACCAGGTGCGCAGCAGTGCCTACGCAGGCCTAAAGCACTCTCAAAACTGCTTAGCTGCATACGATTTCGCATTGTTTTATGACGCTGTGTGCGCTCGTCTCGAAGCGAAACTCTATGATAAGATATGCTGTTAGACCTTTGTATAAAAGCGAATCGTCAGACATATATAGCTAGCTACTCGCTCACTGTGCGCCTTGCAGGTGGTGCGTTTTGGCGCCATTTTTGCACTGTGTCATTTTAGTATGTAAGTTATTCCATACAGCTGCGGGCGATCCTCAAGGTCGTCACCCTGCGAAGCTAACTGGTTACCCTGGCGTACACGCAGTGCACCCGCCTGCACTTAGAGTGATGACCAGGTGCGCAGCAGTGCCTACGCAGGCCTAAAGCACTCTCAAAACTGCTTAGCTGCATACGATTTCGCATTGTTTTATGACGCTGTGTGCGCTCGTCTCTAAGCGAAACTCTATGATAAGATATGCTGTTAGACCTTTGTATAAAAGCAAATCGTCAGACATATAGCTAGCTACTCGCTCTCACTGTGCGCCTTGCAGGTGGTGCGTTTTGGCGCCATTTTCGCACTGTGTCATTTTAGTATGTGTTATTCCATACAGCTGCGGGCGATCCTCAAGGTCGTCACCCTGTGAAGCTTATCGATTACCCTGGCGTACACGCAGTGCACCCGTCTGCACTTAGAGTGCGATGACCAGGTGCGCAGCAGTGCCTACGCAGGCCTAAAGCACTCTCAAAACTGCTTAGCTGCATACGATTTCGCATTGTTATATGGCGCTGTGTGCGCTCGTCTCGAAGCGAAACTCTATGATAAGATGTGTTGTTAGACCTTGTATAAAAGCAAATCGTCAGACATATAAAGCTAGCTACTGTTCTCACTGTGCGCCTTGCAGGTGGTGCGTTTTGGCGTCATTTTTGCACTGTGTAATTTTAGTATGTAAGTTATTCCATACAGCTGCGGGCGATCCTCAAGGTCGTCACCCTGTGAAGCTTATCGATAACCCACTAAGTGCTGCCTGCCTAAGAGTGCGATGACCAGGTGCGCAGCACAGCCTACGCAGGCCTGAAGCACTGTCAAACTGCTTAGCTGCATACGATTTCGCATTGTTACATCGCGCTGTGTGCGCGCCTGTCTCGAAGCGAAACTCTATGATAAGATCTGCTTGTTAGACCTTTGTATAAAAGCGAATCGTCAGACATATATAGCTAGCTACTCGCTCTCACTCGTGCGCCTTGCAGGTGGTGCGTTTTGGTGCCAGGTCATTTTCGCACTGTGTCATTTTAGTATGTAAGTTATTCCATACAGCTGCGGCGATCCTCAAGGTCGTCACCCTGCGAAGCTTATCGATAACCCTGGCGTACACGCAGTGCACCCGCCTGCCATTAGAGCATGACCAGGTGCGCAGCACTGCCTACGCAGGCCTGAAGCACTGTCAAAACTGCTTAGATTTGCATACGATTAGCATTGTCAGACGCTGTGTGCGCTCGTCTCGCAGCGAACTATGATGTGATCTGCATTCAGATTGCGCAAAAGTGAATCTTAGACATATACGCTGCTGTGCGCTCTCACCGTGCGAAACTCTGGTGCGTTTTGATATGCTTTTAAACTGTGTCAAAGCGAATCGTCATTCCATATAGCTGCGGGCGGTCCTCAAGGTCGTCACCCTGCGAAGCCTTGGTAACGTTTTGGCGTACACGCAGTTTTCGCACTGTGTCATTTTAGGTGCGCAACAATATTCGCAGGCCTGAAGCACTGCGGGCGATCCTCAACGTCTTCACCCTAGCGAAGCTTACTGGTCGAACGAATCTTGCATGCGTGTTTCACCCTGCGCAAAAAGAATCTTCAGACATATAAAGCTAGCTACTCAGTTGCAGGTGGTGCACCATTTTCGCACTGTGTCATTTTAGTATGTAAGTTATTCCATGACCAGGGCGTCAGCGAAGCTAACTGATAACCCTGCAGGCCTGCAGCACACTTTTAGAGTGCGATGACCAGGTGCGCACTGCCTACGCAGGCCTAAAGCACTCTCAAAACTGCTTAGCTGCATACGATTTCGCATTGTTACATGACGCTGTGTGCGCTCGTCTCGAAGCGAAACTCTATGATAAGATATTCTGTTAGACCTTTGTATATAAGCAAATCGTAAGACATATAAAGCTAGCTACTCGCTCACTGTGCGCCTTGCAGGTGGTGCGTTTTGGCGCCATTTTTGCACTGTGTCATTTTAGTATGTAAGTTATTCCATATAGCTGCAGGCGATCCTCAAGGTCCCGCATGCCATTAGACTGCGATGACCAGGTGCGCAGCACTGCCTACGCAGGCCTGAAGCACTCTCAAAACTGTCTAGCTGCATACGATTTCGCATTGTTTTATGACGCTGTGTGCGCTCGTCTCGAAGCGAAACTCTATGATAAGATATGCTGTTAGACCTTTGTATAAAAGCGAATCGTCAGACATATATAGCTAGCTACTCGCTCTCACTGTGCGCCTTGCAGGTGGTGCGTTTTGGCGCCATTTTTGCACTGTGTCATTTTAGTATGTAAGTTATTCCATACAGCTGCGGGCGATCCTCAAGGTCGTCACCCTGCGAAGCTAACTGGTAACCCTGGCGTACACGCAGTGCACCCGCCTGCACTAAGAGCGCGATGACCAGGTGCGCAGCAATGCCTACGCAGGCCTGAAGCACTGTCAAAACTGCTTAGCTGCATACGATTTCGCATTGTTACATCGCGCTGTGTGCGCCTCGTCTCGAAGCGAATCTCTATGATGTGATCTGCTGATTCAGCCCTGCGCAAAAGTGAATCTTCAGACATATATAGCTAGCTACTCGCTCTCACTGTGCGCCTTGCAGGTGGTGCGTTTTGGTGCCATTTTCGCACTGTGTCATTTTAGTATGTAAGTTATTCCATACAGCTGCGGGCGATCCTCAAGGTTGTCACCCTGCGAAGCTAACTGATAACCCTGGCCGTACACGCAGTGCACCCGCCTGCACTAAGAGTGCGATGACCAGGTGCGCAGCAGTGCCTACGCAGGCCTAAAGCACTCTCAAAACTGCTTAGCTGCATACGATTTCGCATTGTTTTATGACGCTGTGTGCGCTCGTCTCGAAGCGAAACTCTATGATAAGATATGCTGTTAGACCTTGTATAAAAGCGAATCGTCAGACATATATAGCTAGCTACTCGCTCTCACTGTGCGCCTTGCAGGTGGTACTGTTTTGGCGCCATTTTTGCACTGTGTCATTTTAGTATGTAAGTTATTCCATACAGCTGCGGGCGATCCTCAAGGTCGTCACCCTGCGAAGCTAACTGGTTACCCTGGCGTACACGCAGTGCACCCGCCTGCACTTAGAGTGCGATGACCAGGTGCGCAGCAGTGCCTACGCAGGCCTAAAGCACTCTCAAAACTGCTTAGCTGAATACGATTTCGCATTGTTTTATGACGCTGTGTGCGCTCGTCTCGAAGCGAAACTCTATGATAAGATATGCTGTTAAACCTTTGTATAAAAGCGAATCGTCAGATATATATAGCTAGCTACTCGCGCTCACTGTGCGCCTTGCAGGTGGTGCGTTTTGGCGCCAATTTCGCACTGTGTCATTTTAGTATGTAAGTTATTCCATACAGCTGCGGGCGATCCTCAAGGTCGTCACCCTGCGAAGCTTACTGGTAACCCTGGCGTACACGCAGTGCACCCGCCTGCACTTAGAGTGCGATGACCAGGTGCGCAGCAGTGCCTACGCAGGCCTAAAGCACTCTCAAAACTGCATAGCTGCATACGATTTCGCATTGTTACATGACGCTGTGTGCGCTCGTCTCGAAGCGAAACTCTATGATAAGATATGCTGTTAGACCTTTGTATATAAGCAAATCGTAAGACATATAAAGCTAGCTACTCGCTCTCACTGTGCGCCTTGCAGGTGGTGCGTTTTGGCGCCATTTTCGCACTGTGGTATTTTTAGTATGTAAGTTATTCCATACAGCTGCGGGCGATCCTCAAGGTCGTCACCCTGCGAAGCTTAACTGATAACCCCTGCCGTACACGCAGTGCACCCGCATGCACATAGAGTGTGATGACCAGGTCCGCAGCAGTGCCTACGCAGGCCTAAAGCACTCTCAAAACTGCTTAGCTGCATACGATTTCGCATTGTTTTATGACGCTGTGTGCGCTCGTCTCGAAGCGAAACTCTATGATAAGATACGCTGTTAGACCTTTGTATAAAAGCGAATCGTCAGACATATATAGCTAGCTACTCGCTCTCACTGTGCGCCTTGCAGGTGGTGCGTTTTGGCGCCATTTTTGCACTGTGTCATTTTAGTATGTAAGTTATTCCATACAGCTGCGGGCGATCCTCAAGGTCGTCACCCTGCGAAGCTAACTGGTTACCCTAGCGTACACGCAGTGCACCTGCCTGCACTTAGAGTGCGATGACCAGGTGCGCAGCAGTGCCTACGCAGGCCTAAAGCACTCTCAAAACTGCTTAGCTGCATACGATTTCGCATTGTTTTATGACGCTGTGTGCGCTCGTCTCGAAGCGAAACTCTATGATAAGATATGCTGTAAGACCTTTGTGTTAAAGCGAATCGTCAGACATATATAGCTAGCTACTCGCTCTCACTGTGCGCCTTGCAGGTGGTGCGTTTTGGCGCCATTTTTGCACTGTGTCATTTTTAGTCATGTAAGTTATTCCATACAGCTGCGGGCGATCCTCAAGGTCGTCACCCTGCGAAGCTAACTGGTTACCCTGGCGTACACGCAGTGCACCCGCCTGCACTTAGAGTGCGATGACCAGGTGCGCAGCAGTGCCTACGCAGGCCTAAAGCACTCTCAAAACTCGCTGAGCTGCATACGATTTCGCATTGTTTTATGACGCTGTGTGCGCTCGTCTCGAAGCGAAACTCTATGATAAGATATGCTGTTAGACCTTTGTATAAAAAGCGAATCGTCAGATATATATAGCTAGCTACTCGCTCTCACTGTGCGCCTTGCAGGTGGTGCGTTTTGGCGCAATTTTCGCACTGTGTCATTTTAGTATGTAAGTTATTCCATACAGCTGCGGGCGATCCTCAAGGTCGTCACCCTGCGAAGCTTACTGGTAACCCTGGCGTACACGCAGTGCACCCGCCTGCCATTAGAGTGCGATGACCAGGTGCGCAGCACTGCCTACGCAGGCCTGAAGCACTTTCAAAACTGCTTAGCTGCATACGATTTCGCATTGTTACATCGCGCTGTGTGCGCTCGTCTCGAAGCGAATCTCTATGATGTGATCTGCTGTTTCACCCCTGCGCAAAAGTGAATCTTCAGACATATATAGCTAGCTACTCGCTCTCACTGTGCGCCTTGCAGGTGGTGCGTTTTGGTGCCATTTTCGCACTGTGTCATTTTAGTTTGTAAGTTATTCCATACAGCTGCGGGCGATCCTCAAGGTCGTCACCCTGCGAAGCTAACTGGTAACCCTGGCGTACACGCAGTGCACCCGCCTGCACTTAGAGTGCGATGACCAGGTGCGCAGCAGTGCCTACGCAGGCCTAAAGCACTCTCAAAACTGCTTAGCTGCATACGATTTCGCATTGTTTTATGACGCTGTGTGCGCTCGTCTCGAAGCGAAACTCTATGATAAGATATGCTGTTAGACCTTTGTATAAAAGCGAATCGTCAGACATATATGGCTAGCTACTCGCTCTCACTGTGCGACTTACAGGTGGTGCGTTTTGGCGCCATTTTTGCACTGTGTCATTTTAGTATGTAAGTTATTCCATACAGCTGCGGGCGATCCTCAAGGTCGTCACCCTGCGAAGCCAACTGGTAACCCTGGCGTACACGCAGTGCACCCGCCTGCTTTAAGAGCGCGATGACCAGGTGCGCAACAATGCCTACGCAGGCCTGAAGCACTGTCAAAACTGCTTAGCTGCATACGATTTCGCATTGTTACATCGCGCTGTGTGCGCTCGTCTCGAAGCGAATCTCTATGATGTGATTTGCTGTTTCACCCCTGCGCAAAAGTAAATCTTCAGACATATATAGCTAGCTACTCGCTCTCACTGTGCGCCTTGCAGGTGGTGCGTTTTGGTGCCATTTTCGCACTGTGTCATTTTAGTATGTAAGTTATTCCATACAGCTGCGGGCGATCCTCAAGGTTGTCACCCTGCGAAGCTAACTGATAACCCTAGTACCGTACACGCAGTGCACCCGCCTGCACTTAGAGTGCGATGACCAGGTGCGCAGCAGTGCCTACGCAGGCCTAAAGCACTCTCAAAACTGCTTAGCTGCATACGATTTCGCATTGTTTTATGACGCTGTGTGCGCTCGTCTCGAAGCGAAACTCTATGATAAGATATGCTGTTAGACCTTTGTATAAAAGCGAATCGTCAGAAATATTTAGCTAGCTACTCGCTCTCACTGTGCGCCTTGCAGGTGGTGCGTTTTGGCGCCATTTTTGCACTGTGTCATTTTAGTATGTAAGTTATTCCATACAGCTGCGGGCGATCCTCAAGGTCGTCACCCTGCGAAGCTAACTGGTTACCCTGGCGTACACGCAGTGCACCCGCCTGCTAGTTAGAGTGCGATGACCAGGTGCGCAGCAGTGCCTACGCAGGCCTAAAGCACTCTCAAAACTGCTTAGCTGCATACGATTTCGCATTGTTTTATGACGCTGTGTGCGCTCGTCTCGAAGCGAAACTCTATGATAAGATATGCTGTTAGACCTTTGTATAAAAGCAAATCGTCAGACATATATAGCTAGCTACTCGCTCTCACTGTGCGCCTTGCAGGTGGTGCGTTTTGGCGCCATTTTTGCACTGTGTCATTTTAGTATGTAAGTTATTCCATACAGCTGCGGGCGATCCTCAAGGTCGTCACCCTGCGAAGCTAACTGGTAACCCTGGCGTACACGCAGTGCACCCGCCTGCCATAAGAGTGCGATGACCAGGTGCGCAGCACAGCCTACGCAGGCCTGAAGCACTCTCAAAACTGTCTAGCTGCATACGATTTCGCATTGTTACATGGCGCTGTGTGCGCTCGTCTCGAAGCGAAACTCTATGATAAGATGTGTTGTTAGACCTTTGTATAAAAGCGAATCGTCAGACATATATAGCTAGCTACTCGCTCTCACTGTGCGCCTTGCAGGTGGTGCGTTTTGGCGCCATTTTCGCACTGTGTAATTTTAGTATGTAAGTTATTCCATACAGCTGCGGGCGATCCTCAAGGTCGTCACCCTGTGAAGCTTATCGATAACCCTGGCGTACACGCAGTGCACCCGCCTGCCATTAGAGTGCGATGACCAGGTGCGCAGCACTGCCTACGCAGGCCTGAAGCACTGTCAAAACTGCTTAGCTGCATACGATTTCGCATTGTTACATTGCGCTGTGTGCGCTCGTCTCGAAGCGAATCTCTATGATGTGATCTGCTGTTTCACCCCTGCGCAAAAGTGAATCTTCAGACATATATAGCTAGCTACTCGCTCTCACTGTGCGCCTTGCAGGTGGTGCGTTTTGATGCCATTTTTGCACTGTGTCATTTTAGTATGTAAGTTATTCCATACAGCTGCGGGCGATCCTCAAGGTCGTCACCCTGCGAAGCCAACTGGTAACCCTGGCGTACACGCAGTGCACCCGCCTGCTTTAAGAGCGCGATGACCAGGTGCGCAACAATGCCTACGCAGGCCTGAAGCACTGTCAAAACTGCTTAGCTGCATACGATTTCGCATTGTTACATCGCGCTGTGTGCGCTCGTCTCGAAGCGAATCCTATGATGTGATCTGCTGTTTCACCCCTGCGCAAAAGTAAATCTTCAGACATATATAGCTAGCTACTCGCTCTCACTGTGCGCCTTGCAGGTGGTGCGTTTTGGTGCCATTTTCGCACTGTGTCATTTTAGTATGTAAGTTATTCCATACAGCTGCGGGCGATCCTCAAGGTTGTCACCCTGCGAAGCTAACTGATAACCCTGGCGTACACGCAGTGCACCCGCCTGCACTTAGAGTGCGATGACCAGGTGCGCAGCAGTGCCTACGCAGGCCTAAAGCACTCTCAAAACTGCTTAGCTGCATACGATTTCGCATTGTTTTATGACGCTGTGTGCGCTCGTCTCGAAGCGAAACTCTATGATAAGATATGCTGTTAGACCTTTGTGTTAAAGCGAATCGTCAGACATATATAGCTAGCTACTCGCTCTCACTGTGCGCCTTGCAGGTGGTGCGTTTTGGCGCCATTTTTGCACTGTGTCATTTTAGTATGTAAGTTATTCCATACAGCTGCGGGCGATCTCAAGGTCGTCACCCTGCGAAGCTAACTGGTTACCCTGGCGTACACGCAGTGCACCCGCCTGCACTTAGAGTGCGATGACCAGGTGCGCAGCAGTGCCTACGCAGGCCTAAAGCCTCTCAAAACTGCTGAGCTGCATACGATTTCGCATTGTTTTATGACGCTGTGTGCGCTCGTCTCGAAGCGAAACTCTATGATAAGATATGCTGTTAGACCTTTGTATAAAAGCGAATCGTCAGATATATATAGCTAGCTACTCGCTCTCACTGTGCGCCTTGCAGGTGGTGCGTTTTGGCGCAATTTTCGCACTGTGTCATTTTAGTATGTAAGTTATTCCATACAGCTGCGGGCGATCCTCAAGGTCGTCACCCTGCGAAGCTTACTGGTAACCCTAGCGTACACGCAGTGCACCCGCCTGCCATAAGAGTGCGATGACCAGGTGCGCAGCACAGCCTACGCAGGCCTGAAGCACTCTCAAAACTGTCTAGCTGCATACGATTTCGCATTGTTACATGGCGCTGTGTGCGCTCGTCTCGAAGCGAAACTCTATGATGTGATCTGCTGTTTCACCCCTGCGCAAAAGTGAATCTTCAGACATATATAGCTAGCTACTCGCTCTCACTGTGCGCCTTGCAGGTGGTGCGTTTTGGCCATTTTCGCACTGTGTCATTTTATTTTGTAAGTTATTCCATACAGCTGCGGGCGATCCTCAAGGTTGTCACCCTGCGAAGCTAACTGGTAACCCTGGCGTACACGCAGTGCACCCGCCTACAATTAAGAGTGCGATGATCAGGTGCGCAGCAGTGCCTACGCAGGCCTAAAGCACTCTCAAAACTGCTTAGCTGCATACGATTTCGCATTGTTTTATGACGCTGTGTGCGCTCGCCTCGAAGCGAAACTCTATGATAAGATATGCTGTTAGACCTTTGTATAAAAGCGAATCGTCAGATATATATAGCTAGCTACTCGCTCTCACTGTGCGCCTTACAGGTGGTACGTTTTGGCGCCATTTTTGCACTGTGTCATTTTAGTATGTAAGTTATTCCATACAGCTGCGGGCGATCCTCAAGGTCGTCACCCTGCGAAGCTTACTGGTAACCCTGGCGTACACGCAGTGCACCCGCCTGCACTAAGAGTGCGATGACCAGGTGCGCAGCAGTGCCTACGCAGGCCTGAAGCACTCTCAAAACTGCTTAGCTGCATACGATTTCGCATTGTTACATGGTGCTGTGTGCGCTCGTCTCTAAGCGAAACTCTATGATAAGATATGCTGTAAGACCTTTGTATAAAAGCGAATCGTCAGACATATATAGCTAGCTACTCGCTCTCACTGTGCGCTTTGCAGGTGGTGTGTTTTGGCGCCACTTTTGCACTGTGTCATTTTAGTATGTAAGTTATTCCATACAGCTGCGGGCGATCCTCAAGGTCGTCACCCTGCGAAGCTAACTGGTTACCCTGGCGTACACGCAGTGCACCCGTCTGCACTTAGAGTGCGATGACCAGGTGCGCAGCAGTGCCTACGCAGGCCTCAAGCACTCTCAAAACTGCTTAGCTGCATACGATTTCGCATTGTTAGATCGCGCTGTGTGCGCTCGTCTCGAAGCAAATCTCAATGATGTCATCTGCTGTTTAACCCTGAACAAAAGTAAATCGTCAGACATATTAGCTAGCTACTCGCTTTCACTGTGCGCCTTGCAGGTGGTGCGTTTTGGCGTCATTTTCGCACTGTGTAATTTTAGTATGTAAGTTATTCCATACAGCTGCGGGCGATCCTCAAGGTCGTCACCCTGTGAAGCTTATCGATAACCCTGGCGTACACGCAGTGCACCCGCCTGCCATAAGAGTGCGATGACCAGGTGCGCAGCAGTGCCTACGCAGGCCTGAAGCACTCTCAAAACTGTCTAGCTGCATACGAAGACATATATAGCTAGCTACTCGCTCTCACTGTGCGCCTTGCAGGTGGTGCGTTTTGGTGCCATTTTCGCACTGTGTCATTTTAGTTTGTAAGTTATTCCATACAGCTGCGGGCGATCCTCAAGGTTGTCACCCTGCGAAGCTAACTTATAACCCTGGCGTACACGCAGTGCACCCGCCTGCACTTAGAGCGATGACCAGGTGCGCAGCAGTGCCTACGCAGGCCTAAAGCACTCTCAAACTGCTTAGCTGCATACGATTTCGCATTGTTTTATGACGCTGTGTGCGCTCGTCTCGAAGCGAAACTCTATGATAAGATATGCTGTTAGACCTTTGTATAAAAGCGAATCGTCAGACATATATAGCTAGCTACTCGCTCTCACTGTGCGCCTTGCAGGTGGTGCGTTTTGGCGCCATTTTTGCACTGTGTCATTTTAGTATGTAAGTTATTCCATACAGCTGCGGGCGATCCTCAAGGTCGTCACCCTGCGAAGCTAACTGGTAACCCTGGCGTACACGCAGTGCACCCGCCTGCACTAAGAGCGCGATGACCAGGTGCGCAGCAATGCCTACGCAGGCCTGAAGCACTGTCAAAACTGCTTAGTTGCATACGATTTCGCATTGTTACATGACGCTGTGTGCGCCTGTCTCGAAGTCTGAAGCGAAATTATGATAAGATAGTGCTGCCAGACCTTGTATAAAACAGAAATCGTCAGATATATATAGCTGTTTTTACTCGTTTCACTGTGCGCTTCTTAGTGGTGGTGTGTTTTAAGGTACTTAATTGTGTCATTTTAGTATGTGTTATTCCATACAGCTGCGGGCGATCCTCACATCGTCACCCTGCGAAGCTTACTGAACCACGGCGTTCACGCAGTGCCTGCCTTTGGCGAGTGCGGCGATGTAAGACTGAAGTAACAGAATATAGCCTAAAGCACTCTCTTCAAACTGCTTAGCTGCATACGATTTCGCATTGTTGGCGTATGGTACGATGCTGTGAAAGCTCGTCTCGAAGGGGAAATGTATGATAAGATATGCTGTTAGACCTTGTATAAAAGCTACTGTCAGGATATATAGCTAGCTACTCGCCTCACTGTGCGCCTTGAGGTGGTGCTTTTTGGCGCCATTTTTGCACTGTGTATTTTTAGTATGAAAGATTA
>JAGVSL010000353.1:0-19135 GCA_022494535.1 Himalopsyche phryganea | reverse complement strand
CGAAAAATTTCAAAATGTTTTAAAGGGGTTTCGTTTAAACCTTTGTTTTTTTAAAAGCAATCGTCGACATATATAGCTACTCGCTCTTACTGTGCACCTTGGGGGTGGTGCTTTTTGGCTCATTTTCGACTGTGAAATTTTTTATATGGAATTTCCCAAACAGCTGCGGGCGACCCTAAGGCGTCACCCTGTGGCTTATCGAAAACCCCTGCACGGTGCCCCCCTTTTCATAAGGTGCGATGACCAGGTGCCACCGCCTAGCAGGCCTGAAGCACTCAAAACTGTCTATGTTTTGATTTCGCATTTTTTGGGCCTGTGTCCCTCGTCTCAAATCTATGATTATCTGCTTTTTTATAAAGTGAATTTTCAGTTTGCAGTATCCCTCATGTTTGATGGTGGTTTTGGTCCCTTTTATTGTTTTTTTTTTTGGTTATTCCATGCGGGGGCGACCCTCAGGGTTGCACCCTGGAAGCTAATAAACCCCTGGCGTACGATCAGTTCCCTTTTAGAGTGCGATGACCAGGTCCCACGTGTTTCCCAGGCCAAACATCTCAAATGTTGTGATCTTTTTTTTTTATATTTGCCTTCTCGAACAAACTCTGTGTTCTTTAGCCCTTTTAAAAAAGCGGAATCGTCAGACATATAAGCTAGCACTCGCCTCACTGTGCGCCTTACAGGTGGTGCTTTTTTGGCGCCTTTTTTGCACTGTGTCATTTTAGTATGGTTATTCCATACAGCTGCGGGCGATCCTCAAGGTCGTCACCCTGAGAAGCTAACTGGTTACCCTGGCGTACGCTGTGCACATCGTCAGATATATATAGCTAGCTACTCGCTCTCACTGTGCGCCTTGCAGGTGGTGCGTTTTGGCGCAATTTTCGCACTGTGTCATTTTAGTATGTAAGTTATTCCATACAGCTGCGGGCGATCCTCAAGGTCGTCACCCTGCGAAAGCTTACTGGTAACCTAGGCGTACACGCAGTGCCCGCCTGCCATTAGAGTGCGATGACCAGGTGCGCAGCACAGCCTACGCAGGCCTGAAGCACTCTCAAAACTGTCTAGGTTAAACCTTTGTATAAAAGCGAATCGTCAGATATATATAGCTAGCTACTCGCGCTCACTGTGCGCCTTGCAGGTGGTGCGTTTTGGCGCAATTTTCGCACTGTGTCATTTTAGTATGTAAGTTATTCCATACAGCTGCGGGCGATCCTCAAGGTCGTCACCCTGCGAAGCTTACTGGTAACCCTGGCGTACACGCGTGCACCCGCCTGCACTTAGAGTGCGATGACCAGGTGCGCAGCAGTGCCTACGCAGGCCTAAAGCACTCTCAAAACTGCATAGCTGCATACGATTTCGCATTGTTACATGACGCTGTGTGCGCTCGTCTCGAAGCGAAACTCTATGATAAGATATGCTGTAAGACCTTTGTATATAAGCGAATCGTAAGACATATAAAGCTAGCTACTCGCTCTCACTGTGCGCCTTGCAGGTGGTGCTTTTGGGGCCCCATTTTCTTGATTTTATGTAAGTTTTTATATAGCGACAAGCTACCTGAAAACTGGTCCCTGGCGTAAGGTCCCCGCCCATGCCGTGAAGGGGGCCGAATGCCCAGCGCCTGGCGCACCAGCTAACGGTACCTGGCTACACGCAGTGCACCCGTGCCAAAGGGCCGAGACCAGGTGGATCCTGCTGCCAAGCCCTGCAAAAGTACTCAACATTTGCGTTACTCGCCTGTGTGCGCTGTCTGGCGATTCTTGATGTGTCCTTTTAGTCACAAGAAATTTCGCAATACAGCTCTGCTCTCACTGTGCCCTGCGGTGGTTTTGGTGCCATTTCGCACTGTGTCATTTTATTTTGTAGTTATTCCATACAGCTGCGGCGATCCTCAAGGTTGTCACCCTGCGAAGCTACTGATAACCCTGGCGTAACGCAGTGCACCCCTGCCAAAAAGGGCGATGACCAGTGGCAGAGCGGTGCCTCGCAGGCCTAAAGCACTCTCAAAACTGTAGCTGCAAAGATTTCGCATTGTTACATGACGCTGTGTGCGCTCGTCTCGAAGCGAAACTCTATGATAAGATATGCTTGTTAGACCTTTGTATAAAACGAATCGTCAGATATATATAGCTAGCTACTCGCTCTCACTGTGCGCCTTGCAGGTGGTGCTTTTTGGTGCCATTTTCGCACTGTGTCATTTTATTTTGTAAGTTATTCCATACAGCTGCGGGCGATCCTCAAGAGTCACCCTGCGAAGCTAACTGATAACCCTGGCGTCCCGCAGTGCCCCGCCTGCACAAAGGTGCATGACCAGGTGCGCAGCAGTGCCTACGCAGGCCTAAAGCATTTTCTCAAAACTGCTTAGCTGAATACGATATCGCATTTTTTTATGACGCTGTGTCCCTCGTCTCGAAGCGAAATTATGTTTGGGTACTGTTGAATTTTGAAAAAACAATGAATAAAATATATTAGCTACCGCTCTCACTGTGCGCCTTGGGTGGTCTTTTTCCCAATTTTCGCACTGTGTCTTTTTAGTATGTAATTTTCCCAAACAGCTGCGGGCGATCCTCTCAAAACTGCTAAGCTGAATACGATATCGCATTGTTTTATGACGCTGTGTGCGCACGTCTCGAAGCGAAACTCTATGATAAGATATGCTGTTAGACCTTTGTAAAAGCGAATCGTCAGATATATATAGCTAGCTACTCGCTCTCACTGTGCGCCTTGCAGGTGGTGCGTTTTGGCGCAATTTTCGCACTGTGTCATTTTTAGTATGTAAGTTATTCCATACAGCTGCGGGCGATCCTCAAGGTCGTCACCCTGCGAAGCTTACTGGTAACCCTGGCGTACACGCAGTGCCCGCCTGCTTTAGAGTGCGATGACCAGGTGCGCAGCAGTGCCTACGCAGGCCTAAAGCACTCTCAAAACTGCTAGCTGCATACGATTTCGCATTGTTACATGACGCTGTGTGCGCTCGTCTCGAAGCGAAACTCTATGATAAGATATGCTGTAAGACCTTTGTATAAAGCGAATCTTCAGACATATATAGCTAGCTACTCGCTCTCACTGTGCGCCTTGCAGGTGTTGCCTGCACTAAGAGTGCGATGACCAGGTGCGCAGCAGTGCCTACGCAGGCCTAAAGCACTCTCAAAACTGCTTAGCTGCATACGATTTCGCATTGTTTTATGACGCTGTGTGCGCTCGTCTCGAAGCGAAACTCTATGATAAGATATGCTGTTAGACCTTTGTATAAAAGCGAATCGTCAGATATATATAGCTTGCTACTCGCTCTCACTGTGCGCCTTGCAGGTGGTGCGTTTTGGCGCAATTTTCGCACTGTGTCATTTTAGTATGTAAGTAATTCCATACAGCTGCGGGCGATCCTCAAGGTCGTCACCCTGCGAAGCTAACTGGTAACCCTGGCGTACACGCAGTGCACCCGCCTGCTTTAAGAGTGCGATGACCAGGTGCGCAGCAGTGCCTACGCAGGCCTAAAGCACTCTCAAACTGCTTAGCTGCATACGATTTCGCATTGTTACATGACGCTGTGTGCGCTCGTCTCGAAGCGAAACTCTATGATAAGATATGTTGTTAGACCTTTGTATAAAAGCGAATCGTCAGACATATATAGCTAGCTACTCGCTCTCACTGTGCGCCTTACAGATGGTGCGTTTTGGCGCCATTTTTGCACTGTGTCATTTTAGTATGTAAGTTATTCCATACAGCTGCGGGCGATCCTCAAGGTCGTCACCCTGCGAAGCCAACTGGTAACCCTGGCGTACACGCAGTGCACCCGCCTGCACTAAGAGCGCGATGACCAGGTGCGCAGCAATGCCTACGCAGCCCTAAAGCACTGTCAAAACTGCTTAGCTGCATACGATTTCGCATTGTTACATCGCGCTGTGTGCGCTCGTCTCTAAGCGAATCTCTATGATGTGATCTGCTGTTTCACCCCTGCGCAAAAGTGAATCTTCAGACATATATAGCTAGCTACTCGCTCTCACTGTGGGCCTTGCAGGTGGTGCGTTTTGGTGCCATTTTCGCACTGTGTCATTTAGTATGTAAGTTATTCCATACAGCTGCGGGCGATCCTCAAGGTTGTCACCCTGCGAGCTAACGTATAACCCTGGCGTACGCAGTGCACCCGCCTGCACTTAGAGTGCGATGACCAGGTGCGCAGCAGTGCCTACGCAGGCCTAAAGCACTCTCAAAACTGCTTAGCTGTATACGATTTCGCATTGTTTTATGTCGCTGTGTGCGCTCGTCTCGAAGCGAAACTCTATGATAAGATATGCTGTTAGACCTTTGTATAAAAGCGAATCGTCAGACATATATAGCTAGCTACTCGCTCTCACTGTGCGCCTTGCAGGTGGTGCGTTTTGGCGCCATTTTTGCACTGTGTCATTTTTAGTATGTAAGTTATTCCATACAGCTGCGGGCGATCCTCAAGGTCGTCACCCTGCGAAGCTAACTATTAACCCTGGCGTTCACGCAGTGCCCGCCTGCACTTAGAGTGCGATGACCAGGTGCGCAGCAGTGCCTACGCAGGCCTAAAGCACTCTCAAAACTGCTTAGCTGCATACGATTTCGCATTGTTTTATGACGCTGTGTGCGCTCGTCTCGAAGCGAAACTCTATGATAAGATATGCTGTTAGACCTTTGTATTAAAGCGAATCGTCAGACATATATAGCTAGCTACTCGCTCTCACTGTGCGCTTTGCAGGTGGTGCGTTTTGGCGCCATTTTTGCACTGTGTCATTTAGTATGAAAGTTATTCCATACAGCTGCGGGCGATCCTCAAGATCGTCACCCTGCGAAACTAACTGGTTACCCTGGCGTACACGCAGTGCACCCGCCTGCACTTAGAGTGCGATGACCAGGTGCGCAGCAGTGCCTACGCAGGCCTAAAGCACTCTAAAAACTGCTGAGCTGGATACGATTTCGCATTGTTTTATGACGCTGTGTGCGCTCGTCTCGAAGCGAAACTTTATGATAAGATATGCTGTAAGACCTTTGTAAAAAAGCGAATCCTCAGACATATAAAGCTAGCTACTCGCTCTCACTGTGCGCCTTGCAGGTGGTGCGTTTTGGCGCCATTTTTGCACTGTGTCATTTTAGTATGTAAGTTATTCCATACAGCTGCGGGCGATCCTCAAGGTTGTCACCCTGCGAAGCTAACTGATAACCCTAGCGTACACGCAGTGCACCCGCCTACACTTAGAGTGCGATGACCAGGTGCGCAGCAGTGCCTTCGCACGCCTGAAGCACTGTCAAAACTGCTTAGCTGCATACGATTTCGCATTGTTACATCGCGCTGTGTGCGCTCGTCTCGAAGCGAATCTTTATGATGTGATCTGCTGTTTCACCCCTGCGCAAAAGTGAATCTTCAGACATATATAGCTAGCTACTCGCTCTCACTTTGCGCCTTGCAGGTGGTGCGTTTTGGTGCGATTTTCGCACTGTGTCATTTTAGTATGTAAGTTATTCCATACAGCTGCGGGCGATCCTCAAGGTCGTCACCCTGCGAAGCTTACTGGTAACCCTGGCGTACACGCAGTGCACCCGCCTGCACTAAGAGTGCGATGACCAGGTGCGCAGCAATGCCTACGCAGGCCTAAAGCACTCTCAAAACTGCTGAGCTGCATACGATTTCGCATTGTTACATCGCGCTGTGTGCGCTCGTCTCCGAAGCGAACTCTATGATGTGATCTGCTGTTTCACCCCTGTATAAAAGTGAATCTTCAGACATATATAGCTAGCTACTCGCTCTCACTGTTGCGCCTTGCAGGTGGTGCGTTTTGGTGCCATTTTTGCACTGTGTCATTTTAGTATGTAAGTTATTCCATACAGCTGCGGGCGATCCTCAAGGTTGTCACCCTGCGAAGCTAACTGATAACCCTGGCGTACGCAGTGCCCCGCCTGCACTTAGGTGCGATGACCAGGTGCGCAGCAGTGCCTTCGCAGCCTAAAGCACTCTCAAAACTGTAGCTGCATACGATTTCGCATTGTTTTATGACGCTGTGTGCGCTCGTCTCGAAGCGAAACTCTATGATAAGATATGCTGTTAGACCTTTGTATAAAAGCGAATCGTCAGACATATATAGCTAGCTACTCGCTCTCACTGTGCGCCTTGCAGGTGGTGCGTTTTGGCGCCATTTTTGCACTGTGTCATTTTAGTATGTAAGTTATTCCAAATAGCTGCAGGCGATCCTCAAGGTCGTCACCCTGCGAAGCTAACTGGTTACCCTGGCGTACACGCAGTGCACCGCATGCCATTAGACTGCGATGACCAGGTGCGCAGCAGTGCCTACGCAGGCCCTAAGCACTCTCAAAACTGTCTAGCTGCATACGATTTCGCATTGTTTTATGACGCTGTGTGCGCTCGTCTCGAAGCGAAACTCTATGATAAGATATGCTGTTAGACCTTTGTATAAAAGCGAATCGTCAGACATATATAGCTAGCTACTCGCTCTCACTGTGCGCCTTGCAGGTGGTGCGTTTTGGCGCCATTTTTGCACTGTGTCATTTTTAGTATGTAAGTTATTCCATACAGCTGCGGGCGATCCTCAATCTCGTCACCCTGCGAAGCTAACTGGTAACCCTGGCGTACACGCTGTGCCCCGCCTGCACTTAGAGTGCGATGACCAGGTGCGCAGCAGTGCCTACGCAGGCCTAAAGCACTCTCAAAACTGCTAGCTGCATACGATTTCGCATTGTTTTTGTGACGCTGTGTGCGCTCGTCTCGAAGCGAAACTCTATGATAAGATATGCTGTTAGACCTTTGTATAAAAAGCGAATCGTAAGACATATAAAGCTAGCTACTCGCTCTCACTGTGCGCCTTGCAGGTGGTGTGTTTTGGCGCAATTTTCGCACTGTGTCATTTTAGTATGTAAGTTATTCCATACAGCTGCGGGCGATCCTCAAGGTCGTCACCCTGCGAAGCTAACTGGTTACCCTGGCGTACACGCAGTGCTCTATGATAAGATATGCTGTTAGACCTTTGTATAAAAGCGAATCGTCAGACATATATAGCTAGCTACTCGCTCTCACTGTGCGCCTTACAGGTGGTGCGTTTTGGCGCCATTTTCGCACTGTGTCATTTATTATGTAAGTTATTCCATACAGCTGCGGGCGATCCTCAAGGTCGTCACCCTGCGAAGCTAACTGGTAACCCTGGCGTACACGCAGTGCCCCGCCTGCACTTAGAGTGCGATGACCAGGTGCGCAGCAGTGCCTACGCAGGCCTAAAGCACTCTCAAAACTGCTTTGCTGCATACGATTTCGCATTGTTTTATGACGCTGTGTGCGCTCGTCTCGAAGCGAAACTCTATGATAAGATATGCTGTTAGACCTTTGTATTAAAGCGAATCGTCAGACATATATAGCTAGCTACTCGCTCTCACTGTGCGCCTTGCAGGTGGTGCGTTTTGGCGCCATTTTTGCACTGTGTCATTTTAGTATGTAAGTTATTCCATACAGCTGCGGGCGATCCTCAAGGTCGTCACCCTGCGAAGCTAACTGGTAACCCTGGCGTACACGCAGTGCACCCGCCTGCACTAAGAGCGCGATGACCAGGTGCGCAGCAATGCCTACGCAGGCCTGAAGCACTGTCAAAACTGCTTAGCTGCATACGATTTCGCATTGTTACATCGCGCTGTGTGCGTTCGTCTCGAAGCGAATCTTTATGATGTGATCTGCTGTTTCACCCCTGCGCAAAAGTGAATCTTCAGACATATATAGCTAGCTACTCGCTCTCACTTTGCGCCTTGCAGGTGGTGCGTTTTGGTGCCATTTTCGCACTGTGTCATTTTAGTATGTAAGTTATTCCATACAGCTGCGGGCGATCCTCAAGGTTGTCACCCTGCGAAGCTAACTGATAACCCTGGCGTACACGCAGTGCCCCGCCTGCACTTAGAGTGCGATGACCAGGTGCGCAGCAGTGCCTTCGCAGGCCTAAAGCACTCTCAAAACTGCTTAGCTGCATAAGATTTCGCATTGTTTTATGACGCTGTGTGCGCTTGTCTCGAAGCGAAACTCTATGATAAGATATGCTGTTAGACCTTTGTATAAAAGCGAATCGTCAGACATATATAGCTAGCTACTCGCTCTCACTGTGCGCCTTGCAGGTGGTGCGTTTTGGCGCCATTTTTGCACTGTGTCATTTTAGTATGTAAGTTATTCCATACAGCTGCGGGCGATCCTCAAGGTCGTCACCCTGCGAAGCTAACTGGTTACCCTGGCGTACGCTGTGCACCCGCCTGCACTTAGAGTGCGATGACCAGGTGCGCAGCAGTGCCTACGCAGGCCTAAAGCACTCTCAAAACTGCTTAGCTGAATACGATTTCGCATTGTTTTATGACGCTGTGTGCGCTCGTCTCGAAGCGAAACTCTATGATAAGATATGCTGTTAAACCTTTGTATAAAAGCGAATCGTCAGATATATATAGCTAGCTACTCGCGCTCACTGTGCGCCTTGCAGGTGGTGCGTTTTGGCGCAATTTTCGCACTGTGTCATTTTAGTATGTAAGTTATTCCATACAGCTGCGGGCGATCCTCAAGGTCGTCACCCTGCGAAGCTTACTGGTAACCCTGGCGTACACGCAGTGCCCCGCCTGCACTTAGAGTGCGATGACCAGGTGCGCAGCAGTGCCTACGCAGGCCTAAAGCACTCTCAAAACTGCATAGCTGCATACGATTTCGCATTGTTACATGACGCTGTGTGCGCTCGTCTCGAAGCGAAACTCTATGATAAGATATGCTGTAAGACCTTTGTATATAAGCGAATCGTAAGACATATAAAGCTAGCTACTCGCTCTCACTGTGCGCCTTGCAGGTGGTGCGTTTTGGCGCCATTTTTGCACTGTGTCATTTTTAGTATGTAAGTTATTCCATATAGCTGCAGGCGATCCTCAAGGTCGTCACCCTGCGAAGCTAACTGGTTACCCTGGCGTACACGCAGTGCACCCGCATGCCATTAGACTGCGATGACCAGGTGCGCAGCACTGCCTACGCAGGCCTGAAGCACTCTCAAAACTGTCTAGCTGCATACGATTTCGCATTGTTTTATGACGCTGTGTGCGCTCGTCTCGAAGCGAAACTCTATGATAAGATATGCTGTTAGACCTTTGTATAAAAGCGAATCGTCAGACATATATAGCTAGCTACTCGCTCTCACTGTGCGCCTTACAGGTGGTGCGTTTTGGCGCCATTTTTGCACTGTGTCATTTTAGTATGTAAGTTATTCCATACAGCTGCGGGCGATCCTCAAGGTCGTCACCCTGCGAAGCTAACTGGTAACCCTGGCGTACACGCAGTGCCCCGCCTGCACTAAGAGCGCGATGACCAGGTGCGCAGCAATGCCTACGCAGGCCTGAAGCACTGTCAAAACTGCTTAGCTGCATACGATTTCGCATTGTTACATCGCTGTGTGCGCTCGTCTCGAAGCGAATCTCTATGATGTGATCTGCTGTTTCAGCCCTGCGCAAAAGTGAATCTTCAGACATATATAGCTAGCTACTCGCTCTCACTGTGCGCCTTGCAGGTGGTGCGTTTTGGTGCCATTTTCGCACTGTGTCATTTTAGTATGTAAGTTATTCCATACAGCTGCGGGCGATCCTCAAGGTTGTCACCCTGCGAAGCTAACTGATAACCCTGGCGTACACGCAGTGCCCCGCCTGCACTAAGAGTGCGATGACCAGGTGCGCAGCAGTGCCTACGCAGGCCTAAAGCACTCTCAAAACTGTAGCTGAATACGATATCGCATTGTTTTATGACGCTGTGTGCGCTCGTCTCAAAGCGAAACTCTATGATAAGATATGCTGTTAGACCTTTGTATAAAAGCGAATCGTCAGATATATATAGCTAGCTACTCGCTCTCACTGTGCGCCTTGCAGGTGGTGCGTTTTGGCGCAATTTTCGCACTGTGTCATTTTAGTATGTAAGTTATTCCATACAGCTGCGGGCGATCCTCAAGGTCGTCACCCTGCGAAGCTTACTGGTAACCCTGGCGTACACGCAGTGCACCCGCCTGCTTTAAGAGTGCGATGACCAGGTGCGCAGCAGTGCCTACGCAGGCCTAAAGCACTCTCAAAACTGCTTAGCTGCATACGATTTCGCATTGTTACATGACGCTGTGTGCGCTCGTCTCGAAGCGAAACTCTATGATAAGATATGCTGTTAGACCTTTGTATAAAAGCGAATCGTCAGATATATATAGCTAGCTACTCGCTCTCACTGTGCGCCTTGCAGGTGGTGCGTTTTGGCGCCATTTTCGCACTGTGTCATTTTATTTTGTAAGTTATTCCATACAGCTGCGGGCGATCCTCAAGGTTGTCACCCTGCGAAGCTAACTGATAACCCTGGCGTACACGCAGTGCACCCGCCTGCACTTAAAGTGCGATGACCAGAAGCGCAGCAGTGCCTTCGCAGGCCTAAAGCACTCTCAAAACTGCTTAGCTGCATAAGATTTCGCATTGTTACATGACGCTGTGTGCGCTCGTCTCGAAGCGAAACTCTATGATAAGATATGCTGTTAGACCTTTGTATAAAAGCGAATCGTCAGATATATATAGCTAGCTACTCGCTCTCACTGTGCGCCTTGCAGGTGGTGCGTTTTGGTGCCATTTTCGCACTGTGTCATTTTATTTTGTAAGTTATTCCATACAGCTGCGGGCGATCCTCAAGGTTGTCACCCTGCGAAGCTAACTTATAACCCTGGCGTACACGCAGAGCACCCGCCTGCACTTAGAGTGCGATGACCAGGTGCGCAGCAGTGCCTACGCAGGCCTAAAGCACTCTCAAAACTGCTTAGCTGCATATGATTTCGCATTGTTTTATGACGCTGTGTGCGCTCGTCTCGATGCGAAACTCTTTGATAAGATATGCTGTTAGACCTTTGTATAAAAGCGAATCGTCAGACATATATAGCTAGCTACTCGCTCTCAATGTGCGCCTTGCAGGTGGTGCGTTTTGGCGCCATTTTTGCACTGTGTCATTTTAGTATGTAAGTTATTCCATACAGCTGCCGGCGATCCTCAAGGTCGTCACCCTGCGAAGCTAACTGGTTACCCTGGCGTACACGCTGTGCACCCGCCTGCACTTAGAGTGCGATGACCAGGTGCGCAGCAGTGCCTACGCAGGCCTAAAGCACTCTCAAAACTGCTTAGCTGAATACGATTTCGCATTGTTTTATGACGCTGTGTGCGCTCGTCTCGAAGCGAAACTCTATGATAAGATATGCTGTTAAACCTTTGTATAAAAGCGAATCGTCAGATATATATAGCTAGCTACTCGCTCTCACTGTGCGCCTTGCAGGTGGTGCGTTTTGGCGCAATTTTCGCACTGTCTCATTTTAGTATGTAAGTTATTCCATACAGCTGCGGGCGATCCTCAAGGTCGTCACCCTGCGAAGCTTACTGGTAACCCTGGCGTACACGCAGTGCACCCGCCTGCCATAAGAGTGCGATGACCAGGTGCGCAGCACAGCCTACGCAGGCCTGAAGCACTCTCAAAACTGTCTAGCTGCATACGATTTCGCATTGTTACATGGCGCTGTGTGCGCTCGTCTCGAAGCGAAACTCTATGATGTGATCTGCTGTTTCACCCCTGCGCAAAAGTGAATCTTCAGACATATATAGCTAGCTACTCGCTCTCACTGTGCGCCTTGCAGGTGGTGCGTTTTGGTGCCATTTTCGCACTGTGTCATTTTATTTTGGGTGTTATTCCATACAGCTGCGGGCGATCCTCAAGGTTGTCACCCTGCGAAGCTAACTGGTAACCCTGGCGTACACGCAGTGCACCCGCGCTGCACTTAGAGTGCGATGACCAGGTGCGCAGCAGTGCCTACGCAGGCCTAAAGCACTCTCAAAACTGCTTTGCTGCATACGATTTCGCATTGTTTTATGACGCTGTGTGCGCTCGTCTCGAAGCGAAACTCTTTGATAAGATATGCTGTTAGACCTTTGTATAAAAGCGAATCGTCAGACATATATAGCTAGCTACTCGCTCTCACTGTGCGCCTTGCAGGTGGTGCGTTTTGGCGCGATTTTTGCACTGTGTCATTTTAGTATGTAAGTTATTCCATACAGCTGCGGGCGATCCTCAAGGTCGTCACCCTGCGAAGCTTACTGGTAACCCTGGCGTACACGCAGTGCCCCGCCTGCACTAAGAGCGCGATGACCAGGTGCGCAGCAATGCCTACGCAGGCCTGAAGCACTGTCAAAACTGCTTAGCTGCATACGATTTCGCATTGTTACATCGCGCTGTGTGCGTTCGTCTCGAAGCGAATCTTTATGATGTGATCTGCTGTTTCACCCCTGCGCAAAAGTGAATCTTCAGACATATATAGCTAGCTACTCGCTCTCACTTTGCGCCTTGCAGGTGGTGCGTTTTGGTGCCATTTTCGCACTGTGTCATTTTAGTATGTAAGTTATTCCATACAGCTGCGGGCGATCCTCAAGGTTGTCACCCTGCAAAGCTAACTGATAACCCTGGCGTACACGCTGTGCACCCGCCTGCACTTAGAGTGCGATGACCAGGTGCGCAGCAGTGCCTACGCAGGCCTAAAGCACTCTCAAAACTGCTTAGCTGTATAAGATTTCGCATTGTTTTATGACGCTGTGTGCGCTCGTCTCGAAGCGAAACTCTATGATAAGATATGCTGTTAAACCTTTGTATAAAAGCGAATCGTCAGATATATATAGCTAGCTACTCGCTCTCACTGTGCGCCTTGCAGGTGGTGCGTTTTGGCGCCATTTACGCACTGTGTCATTTTAGTATGTAAGTTATTCCATACAGCTGCGGGCGATCCTCAAGGTCGTCACCCTGCGAAGCTTACTGGTAACCCTGGCGTACACGCAGTGCACCCGCCTGCACTTAAGAGTGCGATGACCAGGTGCGCAGCAGTGCCTACGCAGGCCTGAAGCACTCTCAAAACTGTCTAGCTGCATACGATTTCGCATTGTTTATGACATGTGCGCTGTGTGCGCTCGTCTAAAAGCGAAGCGAAACTCTATGATGTGATCTGCTGTTTTCACCCCTGCGCAAAAGCGAATCTTCAGACATATATAGCTAGCTACTCGCTCTCACTGTGCGCCTTGCAGGTGGTGCGTTTTGGTGCCATTTTCGCACTGTGTCATTTTGCAGTATGTAAGTTATTCCATACAGCTGCGGGCGATCCTCAAGGTCGTCACCCTGCGAAGCTAACTGGTAACCCTGGCGTACACGCAGTGCACCCGCCTGCACTTAGAGTGCGATGACCAGGTGCGCAGCAGTGCCTACGCAGGCCTAAAGCACTCTCAAAACTGCTTAGCTGAATACGATTTCGCATTGTTTTATGACGCTGTGTGCGCTCGTCTCGAAGCGAAACTCTATGATTAGATATGCTGTTAAACCTTTGTATAAAAGCGAATCGTCAGACATATATAGCTAGCTACTCGCTCTCACTGTGCGCCTTGCAGGTGGTGCGTTTTGACGCAATTTTTGCACTGTGTCATTTTAGTATGTAAGTTATTCCATACAGCTGCGGGCGATCCTCAAGGTCGTCACCCTGCGAAGCTTACTGGTAACCCTGGCGTACACGCAGTGCACCCGCCTGCCACTAAGAGTGCGATGACCAGGTGCGCAGCACAGCCTACGCAGGCCTGAAGCACTCTCAAAACTGTCTTAGCTGCATACGATTTCGCATTGTTACATCGCGCTGTGTGCGTTCGTCTCGAAGCGAATCTTTATGATGTGATCTGCTGTTTCACCCCTGCGCAAAAGTGAATCTTCAGACATATATAGCTAGCTACTCGCTCTCACTTTGCGCCTTGCAGGTGGTGCGTTTGGTGCCATTTTCGCACTGTGTCATTTTTATTTTTTGTAAGTTATTCCATACAGCTGCGGGCGATCCTCAAGGTTGTCACCCTGCAGAAGCTAACTGTTAACCCTGGCGTACACGCAGTGCACCCGCCTGCACTTAGAGTGCGATGACCAGGTGCGCAGCAGTGCCTTCGCAGGCCTAAAGCACTCTCAAAACTGCTTAGCTGCATAAGATTTCGCATTGTTTTATGACGCTTGTGTGCGCTCGTCTCGAAGCGAAACTCTTTGATAAGATATGCTGTTAGACCTTTGTATAAAAGCGAATCGTCAGACATATATAGCTAGCTACTCGCTCTCACTGTGCGCCTTGCAGGTGGTGCGTTTTGGCGCAATTTTCGCACTGTGTCATTTTAGTATGTAAGTTATTCCATACAGCTGCGGGCGATCCTCAAGGTCGTCACCCTGCGAAGCTTACTGGTAACCCTGGCGTACACGCAGTGCCCGCCGCCTGCACTAAGAGTGCGATGACCAGGTGCGCAGCAGTGCCTACGCAGGCCTGAAGCACTCTCAAAACTGCATAGCTGCATACGATTTCGCATTGTTACATCGCGCTGTGTGCGCTCGTCTCGAAGCGAATCTCAATGATGTGATAGGCTGTTTCACCCCTGTATAAAAGTGAATCTTCAGACATATATAGCTAGCTACTCGCTCTCACTTGCGCCTTGCAGGTGGTGCGTTTTGGTGCCATTTTCGCACTGTGTCATTTAGTATGTAAGTTATTCCATACAGCTGCGGGCGATCCTCAAGGTCGTCACCCTGCGAAGCTAACTGATAACCCTGGCGTACACGCAGTGCACCGCCTGCACTTAGAGTGCGATGACCAGGTGCGCAGCAGTGCCTTCGCAGGCCTAAAGCACTCTCAAAACTGCTTAGCTGCATAAGATTTCGCATTGTTTTATGACGCTGTGTGCGCTCGTCTCGAAGCGAAACTCTATGATAAGATATGCTGTTAGACCTTTGTATAAAAGCGAATCGTCAGACATATATAGCTAGCTACTCGCTCTCACTTTGCGCCTTGCAGGTGGTGCGTTTGGCGTCATTTTCGCACTGTGTCAGTATGTAAGTTATTCCATACAGCTGCGGGCGATCCTCAAGGTCGTCACCCTGTGAAGGTTATTCCATACAGAGTGCGATGACCAGTTGCGATCCTCAAGCCCTTGTCACCAAACTTTCGCAAAGCTGTGTGCGATCGTCTCGAAGCGAATCTCTATGAAAAGAACCTTTGAATAAAAGTGAATCGTCAGCATATATAGCAAGCTACTCGCTCCTGCGCCATGCAGACTGTGTCATTTAGTATGTAAGTTATTCCAAACAGCTGTGCGCAGCAGTGCCTTCACAGGCCTAAAGCACTCTCAAAACTTCTTAGCTGCATAAGATTTCGCATTGTTTTTATGACGCTGTGTGCGCTTGTCTCGAGCGAAACTCTATGATAAGATATGCTGTTAGACCTTTGTATAAAAGCGAATCGTCAGACATATATAATGGCTACTCATCACTGTGCGCAGGTGGTGCGTTTTGGCGCCATTTTTGCACTGTGTCATTTTAGTATGTAAGTTATTCCATACAGCTGCGGGCGATCCTCAGGTCGTCACCCTGCAAGCTAACTGGTTACCCTGGCGTACACGCTGTGCCCGCCTGCACTTAGAGTGCGATGACCAGGTGCGCAGCAGTGCCTTCGCAGGCCTAAAGCACTCTCAAAACTGCTTGGCTGAGATACGATTTCGCATTGTTTTATGACGCTGTGTGCGCTCGTCTCGAAGGAAACTCTGATAAGATATGCTGTTAGACCTTTGTATAAAAGCTGAATCGTCAGATATATATAGCTAGCTACTCGCTCTCACTGTGCGCCTTGCAGGTGGTGCGTTTTGGCGCCATTTTTGCACTGTGTCATTTTAGTATGTAAGTTATTCCATACAGCTGCGGGCGATCCTCAAGGTCGTCACCCTGCGAAGCTTACTGGTAACCCTGGCGTACACGCAGTGCACCTGCCCACTTAGAGTGCGATGACCAGGTGCGCAACAGTGCTCACGCAGGCCTAAAGCACTCTCAAAACTGCTTAGCTGCATAAGATTTCGCATTGTTTTATGACGCTGTGTGCGCTTGTCTCGAAGCGAAACTCTTCTGATAAGATATGCTGTTAGACCTTTGTATAAAAGCGAATCGTCAGACATATATAGCTAGCTACTCGCTCTCACTGTGCGCCTTGCAGGTGGTGCGTTTTGGCGCAATTTTCGCACTGTGTCATTTTAGTATGTAAGTTATTCCATACAGCTGCGGGCGATCCTCAAGGTCGTCACCCTGCGAAGCTTACTGGTAACCCTGGCGTACGCAGTGCACTACCCGCCTGCACCTGAGAGTGCGATGACCAGGTGCGCAGTGCCTACCAGGCCTAAAGCACTCTCAAAACTGCATAGCTGCATACGATTTTGGAGTTGTTACATGACGCTGTGTGCGCTCGTCTCAAGCGAAACTCTATGATAAGATATGCTGTAAGACCTTTGTATATAATCGAATCGTAAGACATATAAAGCTAGCTACTCGCTCTCACTGTGCGCCTTGCAGGTGGTGCGTTTTGGCGCCATTTTTGCACTGTGTCATTTAAGTATGTAAGTTATTCCATATAGCTGCAGGCGATCCTCAAGGTCGTCACCCTGCGAAGCTAACTGGTTACCCTGGCGTACACGCAGTGCACCCGCATGCCATTAGACTGCGATGACCAGGTGCGCAGCACTGCCTACGCAGGCCTGAAGCACTCTCAAAACTGTCTAGCTGCATACGATTTCGCATTGTTTTATGACGCTGTGTGCGCTCGTCTCGAAGCGAAACTCTATGATAAGATATGCTGTTAGACCTTTGTATAAAAGCGATTCGTCAGACATATATAGCTAGCTACTCGCTCTCACTGTGCGCCTTACAGGTGGTGCGTTTTGGCGCCATTTTTGTCTGTGTCATTTTAGTATGTAAGTTATTCCATACAGCTGCAGGCGATCCTCAAGGTCGTCACCCTGCGAAGCTAACTGGTAACCCTAGCGTACACGCAGTGCCCGCCTGCACTAAAGTGCGATGACCAGGTAGCACAGCAGTGCCTACACCTAGCCTAAAGCACTCTCTCAAAAACTGCTTAGCTGAATACGATATCGCATTGTTTTATGACGCTGTGTGCGCTCGTCTCGAAGCGAAACTCTATGATTAGATATGCTGTTAAACCTTGTATAAAAGCGAATCGTCAGATATATATAGCTAGCTACTCGCTCTCACTGTGCGCCTTGCAGGTGGTGCGTTTTGGCGCAATTTTCGCACTGTGTCATTTTAGTATGTAAGTTATTCCATACAGCTGCGGGCGATCCTCAAGGTCGTCACCCTGCGAAGCTTACTGGTAACCCTAGCGTACACGCAGTGCACCCGCCTGCCATAAGAGTGATGACCAGGTGCGCAGCACAGCCTACGCAGGCCTAAGCACTCTCAAACTGTCTAGCTGCATACGATTTCGCATTGTTACATGACGCTGTGTGCGCGCTCGTCTCGAAGCGAAACTCTATGATAAGATATGCTGTTAGACCCTGTATAAAAGCGAATCGTCAGATATATATGCTAGCTACTCGCTCACTGTGCGCCTTAGGTGGTGCGTTTTGGTGCCATTTTCGCACTGTGTCATTTTATTTTGTAAGTTATTCCATACAGCTGCGGGCGATCCTCAAGGTTGTCACCCTGCGAAGCTAACTTATAACCCTGGCGTACACGCAGTGCACCCGCCTGCACTTAGAGTGCGATGACCAAAGCAGCAGTGCCTACGCAGGCCTAAAGCACTTCTCAAAACTGCTTAGCTGCATACGATTTCGCATTGTTTTATGACGCTGTGTGCGCTCGTCTCGAAGCGAAACTCTTTGATAAGATATGCTGTTAGACCTTGTATAAAAGCGAATCGTCAGACATATAGCTAGCTACTCGCTCTCACTGTGGCGCCTTGCAGGTGGTGCGTTTTGCTGGCTTTGCACCAGGCCATTTTAGTATGTAAGCTATTCCATACAGCTGCGGGCGATCCTCAAGGTCGTCACCCTGCGAAGCTAACTGGTTACCCTGGCGTACACGCTGTGCACTCCGCCTGCACTAACTCTATGATTAGATATGCTGTTAAACCTTGTATAAAAGCGAATCGTCAGATATATATAGCTAGCTACTCGCTCACTGTGCGCCTTGCAGGTGGTGCGTTTTGGCGCAATTTTCGCACTGTCTCATTTTAGTATGTAGAAAAGTTATTCCATACAGCTGCGGGCGATCCTCAAGGTCGTCACCCTGCGAAGCTTACTGGTAACCCTAGCGTACACGCAGTGCACCTCGCCTGCCATAAGAGTGCGATGACCAGGTGCGCAGCACAGCCTACGCAGGCCTGAAGCACTCTCAAAACTGTCTAGCTGCATACGATTTCGCATTGTTACATGGCGCTGTGTGCGCTCGTCTCGAAGCGAAACTCTATGATGTGATCTGCTGTTTCACCCCCTGCGCAAAAGTGAATCTTCAGACATATATAGCTAGCTACTTGCTCTCACTGTGCGCCTTGCAGGTGGTGCGTTTTGGTGCCATTTTCGCACTGTGTCATTTTATTTTTGTAAGTTATTCCATACAGCTGCGGGATCCTCAAGGTTGTCACCCTGCGAAGCTAACTTATAACCCTGGCGTACACGCAGTGCACCCGCCTGCACTTTAGAGTGCAATGACCAGGTGCGCAGCAGTGCCTACGCAGGCCTAAAGCACTCTCAAACTGCTTTGCTGCATACGATTTCGCATTGTTTTATGACGCTGTGTGCGCTCGTCTCGAAGCGAAACTCTTTGATAAGATATGCTGTTAGACCTTTGTATAAAAGCGAATCGTCAGACATATATAGCTAGCTACTCGCTCACTGTGCGCCTTACAGGTGGTGCGTTTGGCGCTATTTTTGCACTGTGTCATTTTAGTATGTAAGTTATTCCATACAGCTGCGGGCGATCCGGCAGGTCGTCACCCTGCGAGCACTGTCAAACTGCTTAGCTGCATACGATTTCGCATTGTTACATCGCGCTGTGTGCGTTCGTCTCGAAGCGAATCTTTATGATGTGATCTGCTGTTTCACCCCCGCGCAAAAAGTCGAATTCTTCAGACATATATAGCTAGCTACTCGCCTCACTTTGCGCCTTGCAGGTGGTGCGTTTTGTGCCATTTTCGCACTGTGTCATTTTAGTATGTGTTATTCCATACAGCTGCGGGCGATCCTCAAGGTTGTCACCCTGCGAAGCTTAACTGATAAC
>JAGVSL010000352.1:0-32367 GCA_022494535.1 Himalopsyche phryganea | reverse complement strand
TTTACTTTTCCAAAAAGAGTTTCGTTTAACGAGCGAAACCAGCGCTTTAAAACAAGCGAAATCGTATGCAGCTCGAAAAGTTTTTAAAGTGAAACCCGGGTGGGGATTGCCGCACCTGGTCACCGCCCCCAGGCAGGGGGGTGCACTGCGGGGTACGCCAGGGGACCAGTTTTTCGCAGGGTGACGACCTTGAGGATTCGCGATAGGGAAATTTCCCCTACATACAAAAAATGACCAGGGGAAAAAAGGGCCCAAAACGCACCACCTGAAGGGTCCCACAGTGAGGCGAGTAGCGCTATATTTTGGGACGATTGTTTTTTACAAAGGTTTAACAGCTTTCCCTTATCATAGAGTTTCGTTTCGGAGACGAGCGAAACACGGGTCAAAAAAACAATGCGAAATGGGGTTTTCAGCTGAACAGTTTTGAGAGTGTTTTAGGCCTGGTAGGCATGCTGCGCACCTGGTCATCGCATTTTTGGGCAGGGGGGTTTGCTAAGGGGTTTTTGGGAAAACCTTTAAAGCCGCAGGGTGACGCCCTTTTGGGGATCCCCCGCAGCTTAGGGAATAATTAAAACTAAAAGAACAGGCGGCCCCAAAACCCCCCCCAAAAACGAAAAAGTGGGGTTGAAAAGTTTAGCTTTATATGTCTGACGATTCGCTTTTATAAAAGGGGTTAAAAACATATCTTATCATAGAGTTTCGCCGGACAAGCGCAAAAGCGTCTTTAAAACAATGCAAAACGCGGGGCAAAGCAGTTTTGAGAGTGTTTTGAAGGCACGCTGCGCACCGGGGTCATCCCACCCCAAGTGCAGGCTCCAGGTGAAACGCCGGGTTCCATTTGTTTGCAGGGTGACCCCTTGAGGATGGGCCCGCACCCGGGGGAAATTTAACCCAACAAAAACACACAGGCAAAAAATTGGCCCCAAACGCACCCCGGCGCAAAGTGGGGCGAGAAGGGGAATATATTTCTGAAATTTCCTTTTCCAGGGAAAACAGCAACCCATAAAGTTTCCCCTTGAGACAAGCGAAACACAGCTTTAAAACAATGGGGAAATCGTACAGCTCCCATTTTTTGAAGTGCTTTGGGCCTGGGGAAAATTTCCCGCGAAAACCCTTCATCGCCCAAAGTGCAGGGGGGTGCACCGTGTCGCCGGGGTTTAACCAAAAAATTTTCGCAGGGGGGACGACCTTGAGGACGTCCGCACCCGTATGGAATAATTTTTACATTTTTGACACAGTGCAAAAATATCCCAAAAACGAAACCCCTGAAGGGGCGAACGGGAGAGCGAGTATAGCTATATATGTTCGGAAGATTCACCTTTGCGCAGGTGAAACAGCTGATCACATCATAGGGAGATTCGCTTCGAGACGAGCGCAACAGCGCGATAACAATGCGAAATCCGTATGCAGCGAGTGAGCCAGGCTCGTGTAGTGAAAAAGCAGCACCTGGTCACATCCTGACGGCAGGCACTGCGTACGCTTCAGGTTGCCTCACAGTGCTTCGCAGGGTGACAACCTTGAGGATCGCCCGCAGCTGTGTTGTGTGTGTGTAATAAAAATGACACAGTGAAAATGGCACCAAAACGCACCACCTGCAAGGCGCACAGTGAGAGCGAGTAGCTAGCTATATATGTCTGAAGATTCACTTTTGCGCAGGGGTGAAACAGCAGATCACATCATAGAGTTTCGCTTCGAGACGAGCGCACACAGCGCCATGTAACAATGAAATCGTATGCAGCTAGACAGTTTTGAGAGTGCTTCAGGCCTGCGTAGGCTGTGCTGCGCACCTGGTCATCGCACTCTTATGGCAGGCGGGTGCACTGCGTACGCCAGGGTTACCAGTAAGCTTCGCAGGGGTGACGACCTTGAGGATCGCCCGCAGCTGTATGGAATAACTTACATACTAAATGACACAGTGAAAATTGCGCCAAAACGCACCACCTGCAAGGCGCACAGTGAGAGCGAGTAGCTAGCTATATATATCTGACGATTCGCTTTTATACAAAGGTTTAACAGCATATCTTATCATAGAGTTTCGCTTCGAGACGAGCGCACACAGCGTACGCCAGGTAACCAGTTAGCTTCGCAGGGTGACGACCTTGAGGATCGCCCGCAGCTGTATGGAATAACTTACATACTAAAATGACACAGTGCAAAAATGGCGCCAAAACGCACCACCTGCAAGGCGCACAGTGAGAGCGAGTAGCTAGCTATATATGTCTGACGATTCGCTTATATACAAAGGTCTAACAGCATATCTTATCATAGAGTTTCGCTTCGAGACGAGCGCACACAGCGTCATAAAACAATGCGAAATCGTATGCAGCTAAGCAGTTTTGAGAGTGCTTTAGGCCTGCGTAGGCACTGCTGCGCACCTGGTCATCGCACTCTAAAGCAGGCGGGTGCACTGCGTGTACGCCAGGGTTATAAGTTAGCTTCGCAGGGTGACAACCTTGAGGATCGCCCGCAGCTGTATGGAATAACTTACAAAATAAAATGACACAGTGCGAAAATGGCACCAAAACGCACCACCTGCAAGGCGCACAGTGAGAGCGAGTAGCTAGCTATATATATCTGACGATTCGCTTTTATACAAAGGTCTAACAGCATATCTTATCATAGAGTTTCGCTTCGAGACGAGCGCACACAGCGTCATAACAATGCGAAATCGTATGCAGCTAAGCAGTTTTGAGAGTGCTTTAGGCCTGCGTAGGCACTGCTGCGCACCTGGTCATCGCACTCTAAGTGCAGGCGGGTGCACTGCGTGTACGCCAGGGTTATCAGTTAGCTTCGCAGGGTGACAACCTTGAGGATCGCCCGCAGCTGTATGGAATAACTTACATACTAAATGACACAGTGCGAAAATGGCACCAAAACGCACCACCTGCAAGGCGCACAGTGAGAGCGAGTAGCTAGCTATATATGTCTGAAGATTCACTTTTATACGCAGGGCTGAAACAGCAGATCACATCATAGAGATTCGCTTCGAGAGAGCACACAGCGCGATGTAACAATGCGAAATCGTATGCAGCTAAGCAGTTTTGACAGTGCTTCAGGCCTGCGTAGGCATTGCTGCGCACCTGGTCATCGCGCTCTTAGTGCAGGCGGGTGCACTGCGTGTACGCCAGGGTTACCAGTTAGCTTCGCAGGGTGACGACCTTGAGGATCGCCCGCAGCTGTATGGAATAACTTACATACTAAAATGACACAGTGCAAAAATGGCGCCAAAACGCACCACCTGTAAGGCGCACAGTGAGAGCGAGTAGCTAGCTATATATGTCTGACGATTCGCTTTTATACAAAGGTCTAACAGCATATCTTATCATAGAGTTTCGCTTCGAGACGAGCGCACACAGCGTCATAAAACAATGCGAAATCGTATGCAGCTAGACAGTTTTGAGAGTGCTTCAGGCCTGCGTAGGCACTGCTGCGCACCTGGTCATCGCAGTCTAATGGCATGCGGGCACTGCGTGTACGCCAGGGTAACCAGTTAGCTTCGCAGGGTGACGACCTTGAGGATCGCCTGCAGCTATATGGAATAACTTACATACTAAAATGACACAGTGCAAAAATGGCGCCAAAACGCACCACCTGCAAGGCGCACAGTGAGAGCGAGTAGCTAGCTTTATATGTCTGACGATTCGCTTATATACAAAGGTCTTACAGCATATCTTATCATAGAGTTTCGCTTCGAGACGAGCGCACACAGCGTCATAAAACAATGCGAAATCGTATGCAGCTATGCAGTTTTGAGAGTGCTTTAGGCCTGCGTAGGCACTGCTGCGCACCTGGTCATCGCACTCTAAGTGCAGGCGGGTGCACTGCGTGTACGCCAGGGTTATCAGTTAGCTTCGCAGGGTGACAACCTTGAGGATCGCCCGCAGCTGTATGGAATAACTTACATACTAAAATGACACAGTGCGAAAAATGGCACCAAAACGCACCACCTGCAAGGCGCACAGTGAGAGCGAGTAGCTAGCTATATATGTCTGAAGATTTACTTTTGCGCAGGGGTGAAACAGCAGATCACATCATAGAGTTTCGCTTCGAGACGAGCGCACACAGCGTCATGTAACAATGCGAAATCGTATGCAGCTAAGCAGTTTTGAGAGTGCTTTAGGCCTGCGTAGGCACTGCTGCGCACCTGGTCATCGCACTCTTAGGCAGGCGGGTGCACTGCGTGTACGCCAGGGTTACCAGTAAGCTTCGCAGGGTGACGACCTTGAGGATCGCCCGCAGCTGTATGGAATAACTTACATACTAAAATGACACAGTGCGAAAATGACGCCAAAACGCACCACCTGCAAGGCGCACAGTAAGAGCGAGTAGCTAGCTATATATGTCTGACGATTCGCTTTTATACAAAGGTCAAACAGCATATCTTATCATAGAGTTTCGCTTCGAGACGAGCGCACACAGCGTCATAAAACAATGCGAAATCGTATTCAGCTAGACAGTTTTGAGAGTGCTTTAGGCCTGCTGCGGGCACTGCTGCGCACCTGGTCATCGCACTCTAAGGCAGGCGGGTGCACTGCGTGTACGCCAGGGTTATCAGTTAGCTTCGCAGGGTGACGACCTTGAGGATCGCCCGCAGCTGTATGGAATAACTTACATACTAAAATGACACAGTGCAAAAATGGCGCCAAAACGCACCACCTGCAAGGCGCACAGTGAGAGCGAGTAGCTAGCTATATATGTCTGACGATTCGCTTTTATACAAAGGTCTAACAGCATATCTTATCATAGAGTTTCGCTTCGAGACGAGCGCACACAGCGTCATAAAACAATGCGAAATCGTATGCAGCTAAGCAGTTTTGAGAGTGCTTTAGGCCTGCGTAGGCACTGCTGCGCACCTGGTCATCGCACTCTAAGTGCAGGCGGGTGCACTGCGTGTACGCCAGGGTTATCAGTTAGCTTCGCAGGGTGACAACCTTGAGGATCGCCCGCAGCTGTATGGAATAACTTACATACTAAAAATGACACAGTGCGAAAATGGCACCAAAACGCACCACCTGCAAGGCGCAAAGTGAGAGCGAGTAGCTAGCTATATATGTCTGAAGATTCACTTTTGCGCAGGGGTGAAACAGCAGATCACATCATAGAGATTCGCTTCGAGACGAGCGCACACAGCGCGATGTAACAATGCGAAATCGTATGCAGCTACAGTTTTGACAGTGCTTTAGGCCTGCGTAGGCATTGCTGCGCACCTGGTCATCGCGCTCTTAGTGCAGGCGGGTGCACTGCGTACGCCAGGGTTACCAGTTAGCTTCGCAGGGTGACGACCTTGAGGATCGCCCGCAGCTGTATGGAATAACTTACATACTAAAAATGACACAGTGCAAAAATGGCGCCAAAACGCACCACCTGTAAGGCGCACAGTGAGAGCGAGAGTAGCTAGCTATATATGTCTGACGATTCGCTTTTATACAAAGGTCTAACAGCATATCTTATCAAAGAGTTTCGCTTCGAGACGAGCGCACAGCGTCATAAAACAATGCGAAATCGTATGCAGCTAAGCAGTTTTGAGAGTGCTTTAGGCCTGCGTAGGCACTGCTGCGCACCTGGTCATCGCACTCTAAGTGCAGGCGGGTGCACTGCGTGTACGCCAGGGTTATAGTTAGCTTCGCAGGGTGACAACCTTGAGGATCGCCCGCAGCTGTATGGAATAACTTACAAAATAAATGACACAGTGCGAAAATGGCACCAAACGCACCACCACCTGCAAGGCGCACAGTGAGAGCGAGTAGCTAGCTATATATGTCTGAAGATTCACTTTTGCGCAGGGGTGAAACAGCAGATCACATCATAGAGTTTCGCTTCGAGACGAGCGCACACAGCGCCATGTAACAATGCGAAATCGTATGCAGCTAGACAGTTTTGAGAGTGCTTCAGGCCTGCGTAGGCACTGCTGCGCACCTGGTCATCGCACCTTATGGCAGGCGGGTGCACTGCGTGTACGCCAGGGTTACCAGTAAGCTTCGCAGGGTGACGACCTTGAGGATCGCCCGCAGCTGTATGGAATAACTTACATACTAACCAAAACGCACCACCTGCAAGGCGCACAGTGAGAGCGAGTAGCTAGCTATATATATCTGACGATTCGCTTTTATACAAAGGTTTAACAGCATATCTTATCATAGAGTTTCGCTTCGAGACGAGCGCACACAGCGTCATAAAACAATGCGAAATCGTATGCAGCTAAGCAGTTTTGAGAGTGCTTTAGGCCTGCGTAGGCACTGCTGCGCACCTGGTCATCGCACTCTAAGTGCAGGCGGGCACTGCGTGAACGCCAGGGTTACCAGTTAGCTTCGCAGGGTGACGACCTTGAGGATCGCCCGCAGCTGTATGGAATAAACAATGCGAAATCGTATGCAGCTACAGTTTTGAGAGTGCTTTAGGCCTGCGTAGGCACTGCTGCGCACCTGGTCATCGCACTCTAAGTGCAGGCGGGTGCACTGCGTGTACGCCAGGGTATCAGTTAGCTTCGCAGGGTGACAACCTTGAGGATCGCCCGCAGCTGTATGGAATAACTTACATACTAAAAATGACACAGTGCGAAAATGGCACCAAAACGCACCACCTGCAAGGCGCACAGTGAGAGCGAGTAGCTAGCTATATATGTCTGAAGATTCACTTTTGCGCAGGGGTGAAACAGCAGATCTTATCATAGAGTTTCGCTTCGAGACGAGCGCACACAGCGTCATGTAACAATGCGAAATCGTATGCAGCTAAGCAGTTTTGAGAGTGCTTTAGGCCTGCGTAGGCATTGCTGCGCACCTGGTCATCGCACTCTTAGTGCAGGCGGGTGCACTGCGTGTACGCCAGGGATCGCCCGCAGCTGTATGGAATAACTTACATACTAAATGACACAGTGCGAAAATGGCGCCAAAACGCACCACCTGTAAGGCGCACAGTGAGAGCGAGGAGCAAGCTATATATCTGACGATTCACTTTTATACAAAGGTCTAACAGCATATCTTATCATAGAGTTTCGCTTCGAGACGAGCGCACACAGCGCCATAAAACAATGCGAAATCGTATGCAGCTAGACAGTTTTGAGAGTGCTTCAGGCCTGCGTAGGCAGTGCTGCGCACCTGGTCATCGCACCTTATGGCAGGCGGCACCGTGCGTGAACGCCAGGGTTACCAGTTGTAGGGGCCTCGCAGGGTGACAACCTGAGGATCGCCCGCAGCTGTATGGACTAACTTACATACTAAATGACACAGTGCGAAAATGACACCAAACGCACCACCTGCAAGGCGCACAGTGAGAGCGAGTAGTGAAGAATATATATATGTCTGACGATTCGTTTATACAAAGGTCAAACAGCATATCTTTTATCATAGAGTTTCGCTTCGAGACGAGCGCACACAGCGTCATGTAAACAATGCGAACCTGTAGACCAGCTGTTTTTGAGAGCGTTGAGTGAGCCAGGCACTGCTGCGCACCTGGTCATCGCACTCTATGGCAGGCGGGCTGCACTGCGTACGCCAGGGTTACCAGTTACTGCAGGGTGACGACCTTGAGGATCGCCCGCAGCTGTATGGAATAATCCTTACATACTAAATGACACAGTGCAAAAATGGCGCGAAAACACCCGCAAGGCGCACAGTGAGAGCGAGTAGCTAGTTATATATGTCTGACGATCTCGCTTTAATACAGTTAGTCTAACAGCAGATCTTATCATATTTCGCTTCGAGACGAGCGCACACAGCGTCATAAAACAATGCGAAATCGTATCCAGCTCAGCAGTTTTTAGAGTGCTTTAGGCTCAGGTAGGCACTGCTGCGCACCTGGTCATCGCACTCTAAGTGCAGGCGGGCACCTGCGTACGCCAGGGTTACCAGTTAGCTTTCGCAGGGTGACGATCTTGAGGATCGCCCGCAGCTGTATGGAATAACTTTCATACTAAAATGACACAGTAAAAATGGCGCCAAAACGCACCACCTGCAAAGCGCACAGTGAGAGCGAGTAGCTAGCTATGTCTGACGATTCGCTTTTAAGTATAGCGTTTAAATTAGCATATCTTATCAAAGAGTTTCGCTTCGAGACGAGCAGCGTCATAAAAACAATGCGAAATCGTTTGCAGCTACAGTTTTGAGTGCTTTAGGCCTGTCGGGCACTGCTGCGCACCTGGTCATCGCACCTGCGCAGGCGGTGCACAGTGTACGCCAGGGTAACCAGTTAGCTTCAGGGTGACGACCTTGAGGATCGCCCGCAGCTGTATGGAATAACTTACATACTAAATGACACAGTGCAAAAATGGCGCCAAAAACGCACCACCTGCAAGGCGCACAGTGAGAGCGAGTAGCTAGCTATATATGTCTGAAGATTCACTTTTACAGCAGGTGAAACAGCATATCTTATCATAGAGTTTCGCTTCGAGACGAGCGCACACAGCGCCATGTAACAATGCGAAATCTTATGAAGCTAGACAGTTTTGAGAGTGCTTTAGGCCTGGTAGGCCGGAAGCCAGGCACCTGGTCATCGCACCTTATGGTGAAAAAGGTGCACTGCGTACGCCAGGTTATCAGTTAGCTTCAGGGTGACAACCTTGAGGATCGCCTGCAGCTGATGGAATAACCTACATACTAAAATGACACACTGCGAAAATGGCGCTAAAAACGCACCACCTGCAAGGCGCACAGGAGAGCGAGTATTAGCTATATATGTCTGAAGATTCACTTTTGCGCAGGGGTGAAACAGCAGATCACATCATAGAGTTTCGCTTTCGAGACGAGCGCACACAGCGCCATGTAACAATGCGAAATCGTATGCAGCTAGACAGTTTTGAGAGTGCTTTTAGGTCTGCGTGGCACTGCTGCGCACCTGGTCATCGCACTCTTATGGCAGGCGGCACTGCGTGTACGCCAGGTTACCAGTAAGTTTCGCAGGGTGACGACCTGAGGATCGCCCGCAGCTGTATGGAATAACTTTACATACTAAATGACAATAGTGCGAAAATGACGCCAAAACGCACCACCTGCAAGGCGCACAGTGAGAACGAGTAGCTAGCTATATATCTGACGATTCGCTTTTATACAAAGGTCTTACAGCATATCTTATCATAGAGTTTCGCTTTCGAGACGAGCGCACACAGCGTCATAAAACAATGCGAAATCGTATGCAGCTAAGCAGTTTTGAGAGTGCTTTAGGCCTGCGTAGGCACTGCTGCGCACCTGGTCATCGCACTCTAAGTGCAGGCGGGCACTGCGTGAACGCCAGGGTTAATAGTTAGCTTCGCAGGGTGACAACCTTGAGGATCGCCCGCAGCTGTATGGAATAACATACATAATAAAATGACACAGTGCAAAAATGGCGCCAAAACGCACCACCTGCAAGGCGCACAGTGAGAGCGAGTAGCTAGCTATATGTCTGACGATTCGCTTTTATACAAAGTGCGAAATCGTATACAGCTAAGCAGTTTTGAGAGTGCTTTAGGCCTGCGTAGGCACTGCTGCGCACCTGGTCATCGCACTCTAAGTGCAGGCGGGTGCACTGCGTGTACGCCAGGGTTATCAGTTAGCTTCGCAGGGTGACAACCTTGAGGATCGCCCGCAGCTGTATGGAATAACTTACATACTAAAATGACACAGTGCGAAAATGGCACCAAAACGCACCACCTGCAAGGCCCACAGTGAGAGCGAGTAGCTAGCTATATATGTCTGAAGATTCACTTTTGCGCAGGGGTGAAACAGCAGATCACATCATAGAGATTCGCTTCGAGACGAGCGCACACAGCGCGATGTAACAATGCGAAATCGTATGCAGCTAAGCAGTTTTGACAGTGCTTTAGGCCTGCGTAGGCATTGCTGCGCACCTGGTCATCGCGCTCTTAGTGCAGGCGGGTGCACTGCGTGTACGCCAGGGTTACCAGTTAGCTTCGCAGGGTGACGACCTTGAGGATCGCCCGCAGCTGTATGGAATAACTTACATACTAAAATGACACAGTGCAAAAATGGCGCCAAAACGCACCATCTGTAAGGCGCACAGTGAGAGCGAGTAGCTAGCTATATATGTCTGACGATTCGCTTTTATACAAAGGTCTAACAGCATATCTTATCATAGAGTTTCGCTTCGAGACGAGCGCACACAGCGTCATGTAACAATGCGAAATCGTATGCAGCTAAGCAGTTTTGAGAGTGCTTTAGGCCTGCGTAGGCACTGCTGCGCACCTGGTCATCGCACTCTTAAAGCAGGCGGGTGCACTGCGTGTACGCCAGGGTTACCAGTTAGCTTCGCAGGGTGACGACCTTGAGGATCGCCCGCAGCTGTATGGAATTACTTACATACTAAAAATGACACAGTGCGAAAATTGCGCCAAAACGCACCACCTGCAGGCGCACAGTGAGAGCGAGTAGCAAGCTATATATATCTGACGATTCGCTTTTATACAAAGGTCTAACAGCATATCTTATCATAGAGTTTCGCTTCGAGACAGCGCACACAGCGTCATAATGTTGTGAAATCGTATGCAGCTAAGCAGTTTTTGAGAGTGCTTTGGGCCTGCGTAGGCACTGCTGTGCACCTGATCCGCACTCTAAGTGCAGGCGGGTGCACTGCGTGCGTACGCCAGGGTCAGTTAGCTCGCAGGGTGACAACCTTGAGGACGCCCGCAGCTGTATGGAATGGGTTCGATGTACAAAATGACAGCGCGAAAATGCACCAAAACGCACCACCTGCAGCGCAAAGTGAGAGCGAGTAGCTAGCTGAGTATATGTCTGAAGATTCACTTTGGCAGCAGGGTGAATACAGCAGATCACATCATACAGAGTTTCTTAAGCTGCACAGCGCCATGTAACAATGCGAAATCGTATGTACAGACAGAGAGAGCGCTCAGGCTCTGTGGCATTGCTGCGCACCTGGTCATCGCGCCTAGTGGGGGGGGCACGGGTTTACCCCGGGTTACCAGTGCTTCGCGGGGTGACGCCCTTTGAGGATCGCCCGCAGCTGTATGGAATCTACTAAAATCACAGTGAAAAAAGGCGCCAAAACGCACCACCCGTAAGGCGCACATGAGAGCGAGTATAGCTATATAGTCTGACATTGTTTTTATAAAAAGGTCTAACAGCATATCTTATCAAAGGTTTCGTTCGAGACGAGCGCACACAGCGTCAAAAAACAATGCAAATCATGCAGCAAACGTTTGACAGTGGGCCCTCACTTGCTGCGCACCTGGTCTCCCCTTTTGGGGCGGGTAACGCGTTACCCCGGGTTCCCAGTTATTTTCGCAGGGGAGACCTTGAGGATCGCCCGCAGCGTTGGAATAACCATACTAAATGACACAGTGCAAAAATGGCCCCAAAAACGCACCAAAAGGCCAAGGAGACGGTGTAGCTATATATGTCTGACGATTCCTTTATAAAAAGGTCTAACAGCATATCTTATCATAGAGTTTGTTTCGAGACAGGCAACAGCGTCATAAAACAAGGGAAATCGTATGCAGCTAGACAGTTTTGGAGTTTTCAGGCCCTCGGGCGGGGCGCCCCTATCGATCAATGGCAGCGGCACTGCTTTACGCCAGGGTAACCAGTTGCCGCAGGGTGACGACCAGGATCGCCTGCAGCATATGGAATAATTTAATATAAAAATGACACAGTGCAAAAACGCCAAAACCACCCCCGGGCGCACAGGGGGCAGTGCACTTTTTTCTTACGATTGCTTTTATACAAAGGTCTAACAGCATATCTTATCATAGAGTTTCGCTTCGAGACGAGCGCACACAGCGTCATAAAACAATGCGAAATCGTATTCAGCTAAGCAGTTTTGAGAGTGCTTTAGGCGCGTAGGCACTGCTGCGCACCTGGTCATCGCACTCTAAGTGCAGGCGGTGCACTGCGTGTACGCCAGTGACGATCTTGAGGATCGCCCGCAGCTGTATGGAATAACTTTCATACTAAAATGACACAGTGCAAAAATGGCGCCAAAACGCACCACCTGCAAAGCGCACAGTGAGAGCGAGTAGCTAGCTATATATGTCTGACGATTCGCTTTAATACAAAGGTCTAACAGCATATCTTATCATAGAGTTTCGCTTCGAGACGAGCGCACACAGCGTCATAAAACAATGCGAAATCGTATGCAGCTAAGCAGTTTTGAGAGTGCTTTAGGCCTGCGTAGGCATTGCTGCGCACCTGGTCATCGCTCTCTAAGTGCAGGCGGGTGCACTGCGTGTACGCCAGGGTTACCAGTAAGCTTCGCAGGGTGACAGACTTGAGGATCGCCCGCAGCTGTATGGAATAACTTACAAATAAAATGACACAGTGCGAAAATTGCGCCAAAACGCACCACCTGCAAGGCGCACAGTGAGCGCGAGTTGCTAGCTATATATATCTGACGATTCGCTTTTATACAAAGGTCTAACAGCATATCTTATCATAGAGTTTCAGCTTCAGAGACGAGCGCACACAGCGTCATAAAACAATGCGAAATCGTATGCAGCTAAGCAGTTTGAAGAGTGCTTTAGGCCTGCGTAGGCTGTGTGCGCACCTGGTCATCACTCTTATGGCAGGCGGGTGCACTGCGTGTACGCTAGGGTTACCAGTTAGCTTCGCAGGAGTGACAACCTTGAGGATCGCCCGCAGCTGTATGGAATAACACAAATAAAATGACACAGTGCGAAAATGGCACCAATGCGATACCGTATTCAAGGCGCACGAGTGAGAACGAGTAGCTAGCTATATATATCCGACGATTCGCTTTTACAAGGTCTAACAGCATATCTTATCATAGAGTTTCGCTTCGAGACGAGCGCACACAGCGCCATGTAACAATGCGAAATCGTATGCAGCTAGACAGTTTGAGAGTGCTTCAGGCCTGCGTAGGCTGTGCTGCGCACCTGGTCATCGCTCTTATGGCAGGCGGGTGCACTGCGTGTACGCCAGGGTTACCAGTAAGCTTCGCAGGGTGACAACCTTGAGGATCGCCCGCAGCTGTATGGAATAACTTACAAAATAAAATGACACAGTGCAAAAATGGCACCAAAACGCACCACCTGCAAGGCGCACAGCAGGGTGACGACCTTGAGGATCGCCCGCAGCTGTATGGAATAATCCTACATACTAAAATGACACAGTGCGAAAATTGCGCCAAAACGCACCACCTGCAAGGCGCACAGTGAGAGCGAGTAGCTAGCTATATATATCTGACGATTCGCTTTTATACAAGGTCTAACAGCATATCTTATCATAGAGTTTCGCTTCGAGACGAGCGCACACAGCGTCATAAAACAATGCGAAATCGTATTCAGCTAAGCAGTTTTGAGAGTGCTTTAGGCCTGCGTAGGCACTGCTGCGCACCTGGTCATCGCACTCTAAGTGCAGGCGGGAAATCGTATGCAGCTAAGCAGTTTTGAGAGTGCTTTAGGCCTGCGTAGGCACTGCTGCGCACCTGGTCATCGCACTCTAAGTGCAGGCGGGTGCACTGCGTGTACGCCAGGGTTACCAGTTAGCTTCGCAGGGGTGACGACCTTGAGGATCGCCCGCAGCTGTATGGAATAACTTACATACTAAAATGACACAGTGCGAAAATGGCGCCAAAACGCACCACCTGCAAGGCGCACAGTGAGAGCGAGTAGCTAGCTATATATGTATCTTATCAAGAGTTTCGCTTCGAGACGAGCGCACACAGCGTCATAAAACAATGCGAAATCGTATGCAGCTAAGCAGTTTTGAGAGTGCTTTAGGCCTGCGTAGGCACTGCTGCGCACCTGGTCATCGCACTCTAAGTGCAGGCGGGTGCACTGCGTGTACGCCAGGGTTATAAGTTAGCTTCGCAGGGTGACAACCTTGAGGATCGCCCGCAGCTGTATGGAATAACACATACTAAAATGACACAGTGCGAAAATGGCACCAAAACGCACCACCTGCAAGGCGCACAGTGAGAGCGAGTAGCTAGCTATATATGTCTGAAGATTCACTTTTGCGCAATGGTGAAACAGCAGATCACATCATAAAGATTCGCTTCGAGACGAGCGCACACAGCGCGATGTAACAATGCGAAATCGTATGCAGCTAAGCAGTTTTGACAGTGCTTCAGGCCTGCGTAGGCATTGCTGCGCACCTGGTCATCGCGCTCTTAGTGCAGGCGGGTGCACTGCGTGTACGCCAGGGTTACCAGTAAGCTTCGCAGGGTGACGACCTTGAGGATCGCCCGCAGCTGTATGGAATAACTTACATACTAAAATGACACAGTGCAAAAATGGCGCCAAAACGCACCACCTGTAAGGCGCACAGTGAGAGCGAGTAGCTAGCTATATATGTCTGACGATTCGCTTTTATACAAGGTCTAACAGCATATCTTATCAAAGAGTTTCGCTTCGAGACGAGCGCACACAGCGTCATAAAACAATGCGAAATCGTATGCAGCTAAGCAGTTTTGAGAGTGCTTTAGGCCTGCGTAGGCACTGCTGCGCACCTGGTCATCGCAATCTAAGTGCAGGCGGGTGCACTGCGTGTACGCCAGGGTTATAAGTTAGCTTCGCAGGGTGACAACCTTGAGGATCGCCCGCAGCTGTATGGAATAACTTACAAAATAAAATGACACAGTGCGAAAATGGCACCAAAACGCACCACCTGCAAGGCGCACAGTGAGAGCGAGTAGCTAGCTATATATGTCTGAAGATTCACTTTTGCGCAGGGGTGAAACAGCAGATCACATCATAGAGTTTCGCTTCGAGACGAGCGCACACAGCGCCATGTAACAATGCGAAATCGTATGCAGCTAGACAGTTTTGAGAGTGCTTCAGGCCTGCGTAGGCTGTGCTGCGCACCTGGTCATCGCACTCTTATGGCAGGCGGGTGCACTGCGTGTACGCTAGGGTTACCAGTAAGCTTTGCAGGGTGACGACCTTGAGGATCGCCCGCAGCTGTATGGAATAACTTACATACTAAAATGACACAGTGCGAAAATTGCGCCAAAACGCACCACCTGCAAGGCGCACAGTGAGAGCGAGTAGCTAGCTATATATATCTGACGATTCGCTTTTATACAAAGGTTTAACAGCATATCTTATCATAGAGTTTCGCTTCGAGACGAGCGCACACAGCGTCATAAAACAATGCGAAATCGTATTCAGCTAAGCAGTTTTGAGAGTGCTTTAGGCCTGCGTAGGCACTGCTGCGCACCTGGTCATCGCACTCTAAGTGCAGGCGGGTGCACAGCGTGTACGCCAGGGTAACCAGTTAGCTTCGCAGGGTGACGACCTTGAGGATCGCCCGCAGCTGTATGGAATAACTTACATACTAAAATGACACAGTGCAAAAATGGCGCCAAAACGCACCACCTGCAAGGCGCACATTGAGAGCGAGTAGCTAGCTATATATGTCTGACGATTCGCTTTTATACAAAGGTCTAACAGCATATCTTATCAAAGAGTTTCGCTTCGAGACGAGCGCACACAGCGTCATAAAACAATGCGAAATCGTATGCAGCTAAGCAGTTTTGAGAGTGCTTTAGGCCTGCGTAGGCACTGCTGCGCACCTGGTCATCGCACTCTTAGTGCAGGCGGGTGCACTGCGTGTACGCCAGGGTAACCAGTTAGCTTCGCAGGGTGACAACCTTGAGGATCGCCCGCAGCTGTATGGAATAACTTACATACTAAAATGACACAGTGCGAAAATGGCACCAAAACGCACCACCTGCAAGGCGCACAGTGAGAGCGAGTAGCTAGCTATATATATCTGACGATTCGATTTTATACAAAGGTCTAACAGCATATCTTATCATAGAGTTTCGCTTCGAGACGAGCGCACACAGCGTCATGTAACAATGCGAAATCTTATGCAGCTAAGCAGTTTTGAGAGTGCTTCAGGCCTGCGAAGGCACTGCTGCGCACCTGGTCATCGCACTTTAAGTGCAGGCGGGTGCACTGCGTGTACGCCAGGGTTACCAGTTAGCTTCGCAGGGTGACAACCTTGAGGATCGCCCGCAGCTGTATGGAATAACTTACAAACTAAAATGACACAGTGCGAAAATGGCGCCAAAACGCACCACCTGCAAGGCGCACAGTGAGCGCGAGTAGCTAGCTATATATATCTGAAAGCGATTCGCTTTTATACAAGGTCTAACAGCATATCTTATCATAGAGTTTCGCTTCGAGACGAGCGCACACAGCGTCATGTAACAATGCGAAATCGTATGCAGCTAAGCAGTTTTGAGAGTGCTTTAGGCCTGCGTAGGCACTGCTGCGCACCTGGTCATCGCACTCTTAAAGCAGGCGGGCGGGGTGCACTGCGTGTACGCCAGGGTTACCAGTTAGCTTCGCAGGGTGACGACCTTGAGGATCGCCCGCAGCTGTATGGAATAACTTACATACTAAAATGACACAGTGCGAAAATGGCGCCAAAACGCACCACCTGCAAGGCGCACAGTGAGAGCGAGTAGCTAGCTATATGTCTGACGATTCGCTTTTATACAAAGGTCTAACAGCATATCTTATCATAGAGTTTCGCTTCGAGACGAGCGCACACAGCGTCATAAAACAATGCGAAATCGTATTCAGCTAAGCAGTTTTGAGAGTGCTTTAGGCCTGCGTAGGCACTGCTGCGCACCTGGTCATCGCACTCTTAGTGCAGGCGGGTGCACTGCGTGTACGCCAGGGTTATCAGTTAGCTTCGCAGGGTGACAACCTTGAGGATCGCCCGCAGCTGTATGGAATAACTTACATACTAAAATGACACAGTGCAAAAATGGCACCAAAACGCACCACCTGCAAGGCGCACAGTGAGAGCGAGTAGCTAGCTATATATGTCTGACGATTCACTTTTATACAAAGGTCTAACAGCATATCTTATCATAGAGTTTCGCTTCGAGACGAGCGCACACAGCGCGATGTAACAATGCGAAATCGTATGCAGCTAAGCAGTTTTGACAGTGCTTCAGGCCTGCGTAGGCATTGCTGCGCACCTGGTCATCGCACTCTTAGTGCAGGCGGGTGCACTGCGTGTACGCCAGGGTTACCAGTTAGCTTCGCAGGGTGACGACCTTGAGGATCGCCCGCAGCTGTATGGAATAACTTACATACTAAAATGACACAGTGCAAAAATGGCGCCAAAACGCACCACCTGCAAGGCGCACAGTGAGAGCGAGTAGCTAGCTATATATCTGACGATTCGCTTTTATACAAGGTCTAACAGCATATCTTATCATAGAGTTTCGCTTCGAGACGAGCGCACACAGCGTCATAAAACAATGCGAAATCGTATGCAGCTAAGCAGTTTTGAGAGTGCTTCAGGCCTGCGTAGGCACTGCTGCGCACCTGGTCATCGCACTCTTATGTGCAGGCGGGTGCACTGCGTGTACGCCAGGGTTACCAGTTAGCTTCGCAGGGTGACGACCTTGAGGATCGCCCGCAGCTGTATGGAATAACTTACATACTAAAATGACACAGTGCAAAAATGGCGCCAAAACGCACCACCTGCAAGGCGCACAGTGAGAGCGAGTAGCTAGCTATATATGTCTGACGATTCGCTTTTATACAAAGGTCTTACAGCATATCTTATCATAGAGTTTCGCTTCGAGACGAGCGCACACAGCGTCATAAAACAATGCGAAATCGTATGCAGCTAAGCAGTTTTGAGAGTGCTTTAGGCCTGCGTAGGCACTGCTGCGCACCTGGTCATCGCACTCTAAGTGCAGGCGGGTGCACTGCGTGTACGCCAGGGTTACCAGTTAGCTTCGCAGGGTGACGACCTTGAGGATCGCCCGCAGCTGTATGGAATAACTTACATACTAAAATGACACAGTGCGAAAATGGCGCCAAAACGCACCACCTGCAAGGCGCACAGTGAGCGCGAGTAGCTAGCTATATATATCTGACGATTCGCTTTTATACAAAGGTCTAACAGCATATCTTATCATAGAGTTTCGCTTCGAGACGAGCGCACACAGCGTCATAAAACAATGCGAAATCGTATTCAGCTAAGCAGTTTTGAGAGTGCTTTAGGCCTGCGTAGGCACTGCTGCGCACCTGGTCATCGCACTCTAAGTGCAGGCGGGTGCACTGCGTGTACGCCAGGGTTACCAGTTAGCTTCGCAGGGTGACGACCTTGAGGATCGCCCGCAGCTGTATGGAATAACTTACATACTAAAATGACACAGTGCGAAAATGGCGCCAAAACGCACCACCTGCAAGGCGCACAGTGAGAGCGAGTAGCTAGCTATATATATCTGACGATTCGCTTTTATACAAAGGTCTAACAGCATATCTTATCATAGAGTTTCGCTTCGAGACGAGCGCACACAGCGTCATGTAACAATGCGAAATCGTATGCAGCTAAGCAGTTTTGAGAGTGCTTTAGGCCTGCGTAGGCACTGCTGCGCACCTGGTCATCGCACTCTAAGTGCAGGCGGGTGCACTGCGTGTACGCCAGGGTTACCAGTTAGCTTCGCAGGGTGACGACCTTGAGGATCGCCCGCAGCTGTATGGAATAACTTACATACTAAAATGACACAGTGCGAAAATGGCGCCAAAACGCACCACCTGCAAGGCGCACAGTGAGAGCGAGTAGCTAGCTATATATATCTGACGATTCGCTTTTATACAAAGGTCTAACAGCATATCTTATCATAGAGTTTCGCTTCGAGACGAGCGCACACAGCGTCATAAAACAATGCGAAATCGTATGCAGCTAAGCAGTTTTGAGAGTGCTTTAGGCCTGCGTAGGCACTGCTGCGCACCTGGTCATCGCACTCTTAGTGCAGGCGGGTGCACTGCGTGTACGCCAGGGTTATCAGTTAGCTTCGCAGGGTGACAACCTTGAGGATCGCCCGCAGCTGTATGGAATAACTTACATACTAAAATGACACAGTGCAAAAAATGGCACCAAAACGCACCACCTGCAAGGCGCACAGTGAGAGCGAGTAGCTAGCTATATATGTCTGAAGATTCACTTTTGCGCAGGGCTGAAACAGCAGATCACATCATAGAGATTCGCTTCGAGACGAGCGCACACAGCGCGATGTAACAATGCGAAATCGTATGCAGCTAAGCAGTTTTGACAGTGCTTCAGGCCTGCGTAGGCATTGCTGCGCACCTGGTCATCGCGCTCTTAGTGCAGGCGGGTGCACTGCGTGTACGCCAGGGTTACCAGTTAGCTTCGCAGGGTGACGACCTTGAGGATCGCCCGCAGCTGTATGGAATAACTTACATACTAAAATGACACAGTGCAAAAATGGCGCCAAAACGCACCACCTGTAAGGCGCACAGTGAGAGCGAGTAGCTAGCTATATATGTCTGACGATTCGCTTTTATACAAAGGTCTAACAGCATATCTTATCATAGAGTTTCGCTTCGAGACGAGCGCACACAGCGTCATAAAACAATGCGAAATCGTATGCAGCTAGACAGTTTTGAGAGTGCTTCAGGCCTGCGTAGGCAGTGCTGCGCACCTGGTCATCGCAGTCTAATGGCATGCGGGTGCACTGCGTGTACGCCAGGGTAACCAGTTAGCTTCGCAGGGTGACGACCTTGAGGATCGCCTGCAGCTGTATGGAATAACTTACATACTAAAATGACACAGTGCAAAAATGGCGCCAAAACGCACCACCTGCAAGGCGCACAGTGAGAGCGAGTAGCTAGCTTTATATGTCTGACGATTCGCTTTATACAAAGGTCTTACAGCATATCTTATCATAGAGTTTCGCTTCGAGACGAGCGCACACAGCGTCATAAAACAATGCGAAATCGTATGCAGCTAAGCAGTTTTGAGAGTGCTTTAGGCCTGCGTAGGCACTGCTGCGCACCTGGTCATCGCACTCTAAGTGCAGGCGGGTGCACTGCGTGTACGCCAGGGTTACCAGTTAGCTTCGCAGGGTGACGACCTTGAGGATCGCCCGCAGCTGTATGGAATAACTTACATACTAAAATGACACAGTGCGAAAATGGCGCCAAAACGCACCACCTGCAAGGCGCACAGTGAGCGCGAGTAGCTAGCTATATATCTGACGATTCGCTTTTATACAAAGGTTTAACAGCATATCTTATCATAGAGTTTCGCTTCGAGACGAGCGCACACAGCGTCATAAAACAATGCGAAATCGTATTCAGCTAAGCAGTTTTGAGAGTGCTTTAGGCCTGCGTAGGCACTGCTGCGCACCTGGTCATCGCACTCTAAGTGCAGGCGGGTGCACTGCGTGTACGCCAGGGTTACCAGTTAGCTTCGCAGGGTGACGACCTTGAGGATCGCCCGCAGCTGTATGGAATAACTTACATACTAAAATGACACAGTGCAAAAATGGCGCCAAAACGCACCACCTGCAAGGCGCACAGTGAGAGCGAGTAGCTAGCTATATATGTCTGACGATTCACTTTTATACAAAGGTCTAACAGCATATCTTATCATAGAGTTTCGCTTCGAGACGAGCGCACACAGCGTCATAAAACAATGCGAAATCGTATGCAGCTAAGCAGTTTTGAGTGCTTTAGGCCTGCGTAGGCACTGCTGCGCACCTGGTCATCGCACTCTAAGTGCAGGCGGGTGCACTGCGTGTACGCCAGGGTTACCAGTTAGCTTCGCAGGGTGACGACCTTGAGGATCGCCCGCAGCTGTATGGAATAACTTACATACTAAAATGACACAGTGCAAAAATGGCGCCAAAACGCACCACCTGCAAGGCGCACAGTGAGAGCGAGTAGCTAGCTATATATGTCTGAAGATTCACTTTTGCAAAGGTCTAACAGCATATCTTATCATAGAGTTTCGCTTCGAGACGAGCGCACACAGCGCCATGTAACAATGCGAAATCGTATGCAGCTAGACAGTTTTGAGAGTGCTTCAGGCCTGCGTAGGCTGTGCTGCGCACCTGGTCATCGCACTCTTATGGCAGGCGGGTGCACTGCGTGTACGCCAGGGTTACCAGTAAGCTTCGCAGGGTGACGACCTTGAGGATCGCCCGCAGCTGTATGGAATAACTTACATACTAAAATGACACAGTGCAAAAATGGCGCCAAAACGCACCACCTGCAAGGCGCACAGTGAGAGCGAGTAGCTAGCTATATATATCTGACGATTCGCTTTTATACAAGGTTTAACAGCATATCTTATCATAGAGTTTCGCTTCGAGACGAGCGCACACAGCGTCATAAAACAATGCGAAATCGTATGCAGCTAAGCAGTTTTGAGAGTGCTTTAGGCCTGCGTAGGCACTGCTGCGCACCTGGTCATCGCACTCTAAGTGCAGGCGGGTGCACTGCGTGTACGCCAGGGTAACCAGTTAGCTTCGCAGGGTGACGACCTTGAGGATCGCCCGCAGCTGTATGGAATAACTTACATACTAAAATGACACAGTGCAAAATGGCGCCAAAACGCACCACCTGCAAGGCGCACAGTGAGAGCGAGTAGCTAGCTATATATGTCTGACGATTCGCTTTTATACAAAGGTCTAACAGCATATCTTATCATAGAGTTTCGCTTCGAGACGAGCGCACACAGCGTCATAAAACAATGCGAAATCGTATGCAGCTAAGCAGTTTTGAGAGTGCTTTAGGCCTGCGTAGGCACTGCTGCGCACCTGGTCATCGCACTCTAAGTGCAGGCGGGTGCACTGCGTGTACGCCAGGGTTATCAGTTAGCTTCGCAGGGTGACAACCTTGAGGATCGCCCGCAGCTGTATGGAATAACTTACATACTAAAATGACACAGTGCAAAAATGGCGCCAAAACGCACCACCTGCAAGGCGCACAGTGAGAGCGAGTAGCTAGCTATATATGTCTGACGATTCACTTTTATACAAAGGTGAAACAGCATATCTTATCATAGAGTTTCGCTTCGAGACGAGCGCACACAGCGTCATAAAACAATGCGAATCGTATGCAGCTAAGCAGTTTTGAGAGTGCTTTAGGCCTGCGTAGGCACTGCTGCGCACCTGGTCATCGCACTCTAAGTGCAGGCGGGTGCACTGCGTGTACGCCAGGGTTACCAGTTAGCTTCGCAGGGTGACGACCTTGAGGATCGCCCGCAGCTGTATGGAATAACTTACATACTAAAATGACACAGTGCGAAAATGGCGCCAAAACGCACCACCTGCAAGGCGCACAGTGAGAGCGAGTAGCTAGCTATATATGTCTGACGATTCGCTTTTATACAAAGGTCTAACAGCATATCTTATCATAGAGTTTCGCTTCGAGACGAGCGCACACAGCGTCATAAAACAATGCGAAATCGTATGCAGCTAAGCAGTTTTGAGAGTGCTTTAGGCCTGCGTAGGCACTGCTGCGCACCTGGTCATCGCACTCTTAGTGCAGGCGGGTGCACTGCGTGTACGCCAGGGTTACCAGTTAGCTTCGCAGGGTGACGACCTTGAGGATCGCCCGCAGCTGTATGGAATAACTTACATACTAAAATGACACAGTGCGAAAATGGCGCCAAAACGCACCACCTGCAAGGCGCACAGTGAGAGCGAGTAGCTAGCTATATATGTCTGACGATTCGCTTTTATACAAAGGTCTAACAGCATATCTTATCATAGAGTTTCGCTTCGAGACGAGCGCACACAGCGTCATAAAACAATGCGAAATCGTATGCAGCTAAGCAGTTTTGAGAGTGCTTTAGGCCTGCGTAGGCACTGCTGCGCACCTGGTCATCGCACTCTTAGTGCAGGCGGGTGCACTGCGTGTACGCCAGGGTTATCAGTTAGCTTCGCAGGGTGACGACCTTGAGGATCGCCCGCAGCTGTATGCAATAACTTACATACTAAAATGACACAGTGCGAAAATGGCACCAAACGCACCACCTGCAAGGCGCACAGTGAGAGCGAGTAGCTAGCTATATATGTCTGACGATTCGCTTTTATACAAAGGTCTAACAGCATATCTTATCATAGAGTTTCGCTTCGAGACGAGCGCACACAGCGTCATAAAACAATGCGAAATCGTATGCAGCTAAGCAGTTTTGAGAGTGCTTTAGGCCTGCGTAGGCACTGCTGCGCACCTGGTCATCGCACTCTTAAAGCAGGCGGGTGCACTGCGTGTACGCCAGGGTTACCAGTAAGCTTCGCAGGGTGACGACCTTGAGGATCGCCCGCAGCTGTATGGAATAACTTACATACTAAAATGACACAGTGCGAAAATTGCGCCAAAACGCACCACCTGCAAGGCGCACAGTGAGAGCGAGTAGCTAGCTATATATGTCTGACGATTCGCTTTTATACAAAGGTCTAACAGCATATCTTATCATAGAGTTTCGCTTCGAGACGAGCGCACACAGCGTCATAAAACAATGCGAAATCGTATGCAGCTAAGCAGTTTTGAGAGTGCTTTAGGCCTGCGTAGGCACTGCTGCGCACCTGGTCATCGCACTCTAAGTGCAGGCGGGTGCACTGCGTGTACGCCAGGGTTACCAGTTAGCTTCGCAGGGTGACGACCTTGAGGATCGCCCGCAGCTGTATGGAATAACTTACATACTAAAATGACACAGTGCAAAAATGGCGCCAAAACGCACCACCTGCAAGGCGCACAGTGAGAGCGAGTAGCTAGCTATATATGTCTGACGATTCGCTTTTATACAAAGGTCTAACAGCATATCTTATCATAGAGTTTCGCTTCGAGACGAGCGCACACAGCGTCATAAAACAATGCGAAATCGTATGCAGCTAAGCAGTTTTGAGAGTGCTTTAGGCCTGCGTAGGCACTGCTGCGCACCTGGTCATCGCACTCTAAGTGCAGGCGGGTGCACTGCGTGTACGCCAGGGTTATAAGTTAGCTTCGCAGGGTGACAACGACCTTGAGGATCGCCCGCAGCTGTATGGAATAACTTACATACTAAAATGACACAGTGCGAAAATGGCACCAAACGCACCACCTGCAAGGCGCACAGTGAGAGCGAGTAGCTAGCTATATATGTCTGAAGATTCACTTTTGCGCAGGGGTGAAACAGCAGATCACATCATAGAGTTTCGCTTCGAGACGAGCGCACACAGCGTCATGTAACAATGCGAAATCGTATGCAGCTAGACAGTTTTGAGAGTGCTTCAGGCCTGCGTAGGCACTGCTGCGCACCTGGTCATCGCACTCTTATGGCAGGCGGTGCACTGCGTGTACGCCAGGGTTACCAGTAAGCTTCGCAGGGTGACGACCTTGAGGATCGCCCGCAGCTGTATGGAATAACTTACATACTAAAATGACACAGTGCGAAAATTGCGCCAAAACGCACCACCTGCAAGGCGCACAGTGAGAGCGAGTAGCTAGCTATATATATCTGACGATTCGCTTTTATACAAAGGTTTAACAGCATATCTTATCATAGAGTTTCGCTTCGAGACGAGCGCACACAGCGTCATAAAACAATGCGATATCGTATTCAGCTAAGCAGTTTTGAGAGTGCTTTAGGCCTGCGTAGGCACTGCTGCGCACCTGGTCATCGCACTCTAAGTGCAGGCGGGTGCACAGCGTGTACGCCAGGGTAACCAGTTAGCTTCGCAGGGTGACGACCTTGAGGATCGCCCGCAGCTGTATGGAATAACTTACATACTAAAATGACACAGTGCAAAAATGGCGCCAAAACGCACCACCTGCAAGGCGCACAGTGAGAGCGAGTAGCTAGCTATATGTCTGACGATTCGCTTTTATACAAAGGTCTAACAGCATATCTTATCATAGAGTTTCGCTTCGAGACGAGCGCACACAGCGTCATAAAACAATGCGAAATCGTATGCAGCTAAGCAGTTTTGAGAGTGCTTTAGGCCTGCGAAGGCACTGCTGCGCACCTGGTCATCGCACTCTAAGTGCAGGCGGGTGCACTGCGTGTACGCCAGGGTTATCAGTTAGCTTCGCAGGGTGACAACCTTGAGGATCGCCCGCAGCTGTATGGAATAACTTACATACTAAAATGACACAGTGCGAAAATGGCACCAAAACGCACCACCTGCAAGGCGCAAAGTGAGAGCGAGTAGCTAGCTATATATGTCTGAAGATTCACTTTTGCGCGGGGCTGAAACAGCAGATCACATCATAAAGATTCGCTTCGAGACGAGCGCACACAGCGCGATGTAACAATGCGAAATCGTATGCAGCTAAGCAGTTTTGACAGTGCTTCAGGCGTGCGTAGGCATTGCTGCGCACCTGGTCATCGCGCTCTTAGTGCAGGCGGTGCACTGCGTGTACGCCAGGGTTACCAGTTAGCTTCGCAGGGTGACGACCTTGAGGATCGCCCGCAGCTGTATGGAATAACTTACATACTAAAATGACACAGTGCAAAAATGGCGCCAAAACGCACCACCTGTAAGGCGCACAGTGAGAGCGAGTAGCTAGCTATATATGTCTGACGATTCGCTTTTATACAAAGGTCTAACAGCAGCATCTTATCAAAGAGTTTCGCTTCGAGACGAGCGCACACAGCGTCATAAAACAATGCGAAATCGTATGCAGCTTAGCAGTTTTGAGAGTGCTTTAGGCCTGCGTAGGCACTGCTGCGCACCTGGTCATCGCACTCTAAGTGCAGGCGGGTGCACTGCGTGTACGCCAGGGTTATAAGTTAGCTTCGCAGGGTGACAACCTTGAGGATCGCCCGCAGCTGTATGGAATAACTTACAAAATAAAATGACACAGTGCGAAAATGGCACCAAAACGCACCACCTGCAAGGCGCACAGTGAGAGCGAGTAGCTAGCTATATATGTCTGAAGATTCACTTTTATACAGGGGTGAAACAGCAGATCACATCATAGAGTTTCGCTTCGAGACGAGCGCACACAGCGCCATGTAACAATGCGAAATCGTATGCAGCTAGACAGTTTTGAGAGTGCTTCAGGCCTGCGTAGGCTGTGCTGCGCACCTGGTCATCGCACTCTTATGGAAGGCGGGTGCACTGCGTGTACGCTAGGGTTATCGATAAGCTTCACAGGGTGACGACCTTGAGGATCGCCCGCAGCTGTATGGAATAACTTACATACTAAAATTACACAGTGCGAAAATGACGCCAAAACGCACCACCTGCAAGGCGCACAGTAAGAGCGAGTAGCTAGCTATATATGTCTGACGATTCGCTTTTATACAAAGGTCAAACAACACATCTTATCATAGAGTTTCGCTTCGAGACGAGCGCACACAGCGCCATGTAACAATGCGAAATCGTATGCTGCTAGACAGTTTTGAGAGTGCTTCAGGCCTGCGTAGGCACTGCTGCGCACCTGGTCATCGCACTCTAATGGCATGCGGGTGCACTGCGTGTACGCCAGGGTTATCGATAAGCTTCACAGGGTGACGACCTTGAGGATCGCCCGCAGCTGTATGGAATAACTTACATACTAAAAATTACACAGTGCGAAAATGACGCCAAAACGCACCACCTGCAAGGCGCACAGTGAAAGCGAGTAGCTAGCTAAATATGTCTGACGATTTACTTTTGTTCAGGGGTTAAACAGCAGATCACATCATTGAGATTTGCTTCGAGACGAGCGCACACAGCGCGATCTAACAATGCGAAATCGTATGCAGCTAAGCAGTTTTGAGAGTGCTTGAGGCCTGCGTAGGCACTGCTGCGCACCTGGTCATCGCACTCTAAGTGCAGACGGGTGCACTGCGTGTACGCCAGGGTAACCAGTTAGCTTCGCAGGGTGACGACCTTGAGGATCGCCCGCAGCTGTATGGAATAACTTACATACTAAAATGACACAGTGAAAGTGGCGCCAAAACACACCACCTGCAAAGCGCACAGTGAGAGCGAGTAGCTAGCTATATATGTCTGACGATTCGCTTTTATACAAAGGTCTTACAGCATATCTTATCATAGAGTTTCGCTTCGAGACGAGCGCACACAGCACCATGTAACAATGCGAAATCGTATGCAGCTAAGCAGTTTTGAGAGTGCTTCAGGCCTGCGTAGGCACTGCTGCGCACCTGGTCATTCGCACTCAAAGTGCAGGCGGGTGCACTGCGTGTACGCCAGGGTTACCAGTTAGCTTCGCAGGGTGACGACCTTGAGGATCGCCCGCAGCTGTATGGAATAACTTACATACTAAAAATGACACAGTGCGAAAATGGCGCCAAAACGCACCACCTGCAAGGCGCACAGTGAGAGCGAGTAGCTAGCTATATATGTCTGAAGATTCGCTTTTATACAAAGGTCTAAACAGCATATCTTATCATAGAGTTTCGGCTTCGAGACGAGCGCACACAGCGCGATGTAAACAATGCGAAATCGTATGCAGCTAAGCAGTTTTGAGAGTGCTTTAGGCCTGCGTAGGCACTTGCTGCGCACCTGGTCATCGCACTCTTAGTGCAGGCGGGTGCACTGCGTGTACGCCAGGGTTACCAGTTAGCTTCGCAGGGTGACGACCTTGAGGATCGCCCGCAGCTGTATGGAATAACTTACATACTAAAATGACACAGTGCAAAAATGGCGCCAAAACGCACCACCTGCAAGGCGCACAGTGAGAGCGAGTAGCTAGCTATATATGTCTGACGATTCGCTTTTATACAAAGGTGAAACAGCATATCTTATCATAGAGTTTCGCTTCGAGACGAGCGCACACAGCGTCATAAACAATGCGAAATCGTATGCAGCTAAGCAGTTTTGAGAGTGCTTTAGGCCTGCGTAGGCACTGCTGCGCACCTGGTCATCGCACTCTAAGTGCAGGCGGGTGCACTGCGTGTACGCCAGGGTTATCAGTTAGCTTCGCAGGGTGACAACCTTGAGGATCGCCCGCAGCTGTATGGAATAACTTACATACTAAAATGACACAGTGCGAAAATGGCACCAAAACGCACCACCTGCAAGGCGCACAGTGAGAGCGAGTAGCTAGCTATATATGTCTGAAGATTCACTTTTATACAGGGGTGAAACAGCAGATCACATCATAGAGTTTCGCTTCGAGACGAGCGCACACAGCGCCATGTAACAATGCGAAATCGTATGCAGCTAGACAGTTTTGAGAGTGCTTTAGGCCTGCGTAGGCACTGCTGCGCACCTGGTCATCGCACTCTTATGGCAGGCGGGTGCACTGCGTGTACGCCAGGGTTACCAGTTAGCTTCGCAGGGTGACGACCTTGAGGATCGCCCGCAGCTGTATGGAATAACTTACATACTAAAATGACACAGTGCAAAATGGCGCCAAAACGCACCACCTGCAAGGCGCACAGTGAGAGCGAGTAGCTAGCTATATATGTCTGACGATTCGCTTTTATACAAAGGTCTTACAGCATATCTTATCATAGAGTTTCGCTTCGAGACGAGCGCACACAGCGTCATAAAACAATGCGAAATCGTATGCAGCTAAGCAGTTTTGAGAGTGCTTTAGGCCTGCGTAGGCACTGCTGCGCACCTGGTCATCGCACTCTAAGTGCAGGCGGGTGCACTGCGTGTACGCCAGGGTTATCAGTTAGCTTCGCAGGGTGACAACCTTGAGGATCGCCCGCAGCTGTATGGAATAACTTACATACTAAAATGACACAGTGCGAAAATGGCACCAAAACGCACCACCTGCAAGGCGCACAGTGAGAGCGAGTAGCTAGCTATATATGTCTGAAGATTCACTTTTGCGCAGGGGTGAAACAGCAGATCACATCATAGAGATTCGCTTCGAGACGAGCGCACACAGCGCGATGTAACAATGCGAAATCGTATGCAGCTACAGTTTTGACAGTGCTTCAGGCCTGCGTAGGCACTGCTGCGCACCTGGTCATCGCACTCTAATGGCAGGCGGGTGCACTGCGTGTACGCCAGGGTTATCGATAAGCTTCACAGGGTGACGACCTTGAGGATCGCCCGCAGCTGTATGGAATAACTTACATACTAAAAATTACACAGTGCGAAAATGACGCCAAAACGCACCACCTGCAAGGCGCACAGTGAGAGCGAGTAGCTAGCTATATATGTCTGACGATTCGCTTTTATACAAAGGTCTAACAGCACATCTTATCATAGAGTTTCGCTTCGAGACGAGCGCACACAGCGCCATGTAACAATGCGAAATCGTATGCAGCTAGACAGTTTTGAGAGTGCTTCAGGCCTGCGTAGGCACTGCTGCGCACCTGGTCATCGCACTCTTATGGCAGGCGGGTGCACTGCGTGTACGCCAGGGTTATCGATAAGCTTCGCAGGGTGACGACCTTGAGGATCGCCCGCAGCTGTATGGAATAACTTACATACTAAAATGACACAGTGCGAAAATGGCGCCAAAACGCACCACCTGCAAGGCGCACAGTGAGAGCGAGTAGCTAGCTATATATGTCTGACGATTTGCTTTTATACAAAGGTCTAACAGCATATCTTATCATAGAGTTTCGCTTCGAGACGAGCGCACACAGCGTCATAAAACAATGCGAAATCGTATGCAGCTAAGCAGTTTTGAGAGTGCTTTAGGCCTGCGTAGGCACTGCTGCGCACCTGGTCATCGCACTCTAAATGCAGGCGGGTGCACTGCGTGTACGCCAGGGTAACCAGTTAGCTTCGCAGGGTGACGACCTTGAGGATCGCCCGCAGCTGTATGGAATAACTTACATACTAAAATGACACAGTGCAAAAATGGCGCCAAAACGCACCACCTGCAAGGCGCACAGTGAGAGCGAGTAGCTAGCTATATATGTCTGACGATTCGCTTTTATACAAAGGTCTAACAGCATATCTTATCATAGAGTTTCGCTTCGAGACGAGCGCACACAGCGTCATAAAACAATGCGAAATCGTATGCAGCTAAGCAGTTTTGAGAGTGCTTTAGGCCTGCGTAGGCACTGCTGCGCACCTGGTCATCGCACTCTAAGTGCAGGCGGGTGCACTGCGTGTACGGCAGGGTTATCAGTTAGCTTCGCAGGGTGACAACCTTGAGGATCGCCCGCAGCTGTATGGAATAACTTACATACTAAAATGACACAGTGCGAAAATGGCACCAAAACGCACCACCTGCAAGGCGCACAGTGAGAGCGAGTAGCTAGCTATATATGTCTGAAGATTTACTTTTGCGCAGGGTGAAACAGCAAATCACATCATAGAGTTTCGCTTCGAGACGAGCGCACACAGCGTCATAAAACAATGCGAAATCGTATGCAGCTAAGCAGTTTTGAGAGTGCTTTAGGCCTGCGTAGGCACTGCTGCGCACCTGGTCATCGCACTCTTATGCAGGCGGGCACTGCGTGTACGCCAGGGTTACCAGTTAGCTTCGCAGGGTGACGACCTTGAGGATCGCCCGCAGCTGTATGGAATAACTTACATACTAAAATGACACAGTGCGAAAATGGCGCCAAAACGCACCACCTGCAAGGCGCACAGTGAGAGCGAGTAGCTAGCTATATATGTCTGACGATTCGCTTTTATACAGGGGTGAAACAGCAGATCACATCATAGAGATTCGCTTCGAGACGAGCGCACACAGCGTCATGTAACAATGCGAAATCGTATGCAGCTAAGCAGTTTTGAGAGTGCTTCAGGCCTGCGTAGGCACTGCTGCGCACCTGGTCATCGCACTCTAAGTGCAGGCGGGTGCACTGCGTGTACGCCAGGGTTACCAGTTAGCTTCGCAGGGTGACGACCTTGAGGATCGCCCGCAGCTGTATGGAATAACTTACATACTAAATGACACAGTGCAAAAATGGCGCCAAAACGCACCACCTGCAAGGCGCACAGTGAGAGCGAGTAGCTAGCTATATATGTCTGACGATTCGCTTTTATACAAAGGTCTAACAGCATATCTTATCATAGAGTTTCGCTTCGAGACGAGCGCACACAGCGTCATAAAACAATGCGAAATCGTATGCAGCTAAGAAGTTTTGAGAGTGCTTTAGGCCTGCGTAGGCACTGCTGCGCACCTGGTCATCGCACTCTAAGTGCAGGCGGGTGCACTGCGTGTACGCCAGGGTTACCAGTTAGCTTCGCAGGGTGACGACCTTGAGGATCGCCCGCAGCTGTATGGAATAACTTACATACTAAAATGACACAGTGCGAAAATGGCGCCAAAACGCACCACCTGCAAGGCGCACAGTGAGAGCGAGTAGCTAGCTATATATGTCTGACGATCTGCTTTATACAAAGGTCTAACAGCATATCTTATCATAGAGTTTCGCTTCGAGACGAGCGCACACAGCGTCATAAAACAATGCGAAATCGTATGCAGCTAAGCAGTTTTGAGCGCCCGCAGCTGTATGGAATAACTTACATACTAAAATGACACAGTGCGAAAATGGCGCCAAAACGCACCACCTGCAAGGCGCACAGTGAGAGCGAGTAGCTAGCTATATATGTCTGAAGATTCGCTTTTATACAAAGGTCTAACAGCATATCTTATCATAGAGTTTCGCTTCGAGACGAGCGCACACAGCGTCATGTAACAATGCGAAATCGTATGCAGCTAGACAGTTTTGAGAGTGCTTTAGGCCTGCGCGTAGGCACTGCTGCGCACCTGGTCATCGCACTCTTAATGGCAGGCGGGTGCACTGCGTGTACGCCAGGGTTACCAGTTAGCTTCGCAGGGTGACGACCTTGAGGATCGCCCGCAGCTGTATGGAATAACTTACATACTAAAATGACACAGTGCAAAAATGGCGCCAAAAACGCACCACCTGCAAGGCGCACAGTGAGAGCGAGTAGCTAGCTATATATGTCTGACGATTCACTTTATACAAAGGTCTAACAGCAGATCTTATCATAGAGTTTCGCTTCGAGACGAGCGCACACAGCGTCATGTAACAATGCGAAATCGTATGCAGCTAAGCAGTTTTGAGAGTGCTTTAGGCCTGCGTAGGCACTGCTGCGCACCTGGTCATCGCACTCTTATGGCAGGCGGGCACTGCGTACGCCAGGGTTACCAGTAAGCTTCGCAGGGTGACGACCTTGAGGATCGCCCGCAGCTGTATGGAATAACTTACATACTAAATGACACAGTGCGAAAATGGCGCCAAAACGCACCACCTGCAAGGCGCACAGTGAGAGCACTGCGTGTACGCCAGGGTTATCAGTTAGCTTCGCAGGGTGACAACCTTGAGGATCGCCTGCAGCTGTATGGAATAACTTACATACTAAAATGACACAGTGCAAAAATGGCACCAAACGCACCACCTGCAAAGCGCACAGTGAGAGCGAGTAGCTAGCTATATATGTCTGACGATCTGCTTTAATACAAAGGTCTAACAGCATATCTTATCATAGAGTTTCGCTTCGAGACGAGCGCACACAGCGTCATGTAACAATGCGAAATCGTATGCAGCCACAGTTTTGAGTGCTTTAGGCCTGCGTAGGCACTGCTGCGCACCTGGTCATCGCACCTAAGTGCAGGCGGGTGTACAGCGTACGCCAGGGTAACCAGGTTAGCTTCGCAGGGTGACGACCTTGAGGACGCCCGCAGCTGTAATGGGAACAACTCAAGATAATAAATGACAGTGCATGAGCCAAAACACCTGCAAGGCGCACAGTGAGAGCGAGTAGCTAGCTATATATGTCTGACGA
>JAGVSL010000351.1:0-16969 GCA_022494535.1 Himalopsyche phryganea | reverse complement strand
ATATGTCTTACGATTTGCTTATATACAAAGGTCTTACAGCATATCTTATCATAGAGTTTCGCTTCGAGACGAGCGCACACAGCGTCATGTAACAATGCGAAATCGTATGCAGCTATGCAGTTTTGAGAGTGCTTTAGGCCTGCGTAGGCACTGCTGCGCACCTGGTCATCGCACTCTAAGTGCAGGCGGGTGCACTGCGTGTACGCCAGGGTTACCAGTAAGCTTCGCAGGGTGACGACCTTGAGGATCGCCCGCAGCTGTATGGAATAACTTACATACTAAAATGACACAGTGCGAAAATTGCGCCAAAACGCACCACCTGCAAGGCGCACAGTGAGCGCGAGTAGCAAGCTATATATATCTGACGATTCGCTTTTATACAAAGGTTTAACAGCATATCTTATCATAGAGTTTCGCTTCGAGACGTGCGCACACAGCGTCATAAAACAATGCGAAATCGTATTCAGCTAAGCAGTTTTGAGAGTGCTTTAGGCCTGCGTAGGCACTGCTGCGCACCTGGTCATCGCACTCTAAGTGCAGGCGGGTGCACAGCGTGTACGCCAGGGTAACCAGTTAGCTTCGCAGGGTGACGACCTTGAGGATCGCCCGCAGCTGTATGGAATAACTTACATACTAAAATGACACAGTGCAAAAATGGCGCCAAAATGCACCACCTGCAAGGCGCACAGTGAGAGCGAGTAGCTAGCTATATATGTCTGACGATTCGCTTTTATACAAAGGTCTAACAGCATATCTTATCATAGAGTTTCGCTTCGAGACGAGCGCACACAGCGTCATAAAACAATGCGAAATCTTATGCAGCTAAGCAGTTTTGAGAGTGCTTTAGGCCTGCGAAGGCACTGCTGCGCACCTGGTCATCGCACTCTAAGTGCAGGCGGGTGCACTGCGTGTACGCCAGGGTTATCAGTTAGCTTCGCAGGGTGACAACCTTGAGGATCGCCCGCAGCTGTATGGAATAACTTACATACTAAAATGACACAGTGCGAAAATGGCACCAAAACGCACCACCTGCAAGGCGCAAAGTGAGAGCGAGTAGCTAGCTATATATGTCTGAAGATTCACTTTTGCGCAGGGGTGAAACAGCAGATCACATCATAAAGATTCGCTTCGAGACGAACGCACACAGCGCGATGTAACAATGCGAAATCGTATGCAGCTAAGCAGTTTTGACAGTGCTTCAGGCCTGCGTAGGCATTGCTGCGCACCTGGTCATCGCGCTCTTAGTGCAGGCGGGTGCACTGCGTGTACGCCAGGGTTACCAGTAAGCTTCGCAGGGTGACGACCTTGAGGATCGCCCGCAGCTGTATGGAATAACTTACATACTAAAATGACACAGTGCAAAAATGGCGCCAAAACGCACCACCTGTAAGGCGCACAGTGAGAGAGAGTAGCTAGCTATATATGTCTGACGATTCGCTTTTATACAAAGGTCTAACAGCATATCTTATCAAAGAGTTTCGCTTCGAGACGAGCGCACACAGCGTCATAAAACAATGCGAAATCGTATGCAGCTAAGCAGTTTTGAGAGGTCTTTAGGCCTGCGTAGGCACTGCTGCGCACCTGGTCATCGCACTCTAAGTGCAGGCGGGTGCACTGCGTGTACGCCAGGGTTATAAAATAGCTTTGCAGGGTGACAACCTTGAGGATCGCCCGCAGCTGTATGGAATAACTTACAAAATAAAATGACACAGTGCGAAAATGGCACCAAAACGCACCACCTGCAAGGCGCACAGTGAGAGCGAGTAGCTAGCTATATATGTCTGAAGATTCAATTTTGCGCAGGGGTGAAACAGCAGATCACATCATAGAGTTTCGCTTCGAGACGAGCGCACACAGCGTCATGCAACAATGCGAAATCGTATGCAGCTAGACAGTTTTGAGAGTGCTTCAGGCCTGCGTAGGCACTGCTGCGCACCTGGTCATCGCACTCTTATGGCAGGCGGGTGCACTGCGTGTACGCCAGGGTTACCAGTTAGCTTCGCAGGGTGACGACCTTGAGGATCGCCCGCAGCTGTATGGAATAACTTACATACTAAAATGACACAGTGCGAAAATTGCGCCAAAACGCACCACCTGCAAGGCGCACAGTGAGAGCGAGTAGCTAGCTATATATATCTGACGATTCGCTTTTATACAAAGGTTTAACAGCATATCTTATCATAGAGTTTCGCTTCGAGATGAGCGCACACAGCGTCATAAAACAATGCGAAATCGTATGCAGCTAAGCAGTTTTGAGAGTGCTTTAGGCCTGCGTAGGCACTGCTGCGCACCTGGTCATCGCACTCTTAAAGCAGGCGGGTGCACTGCGTACGCCAGGGTTAACCAGTTAGCTTCGCAGGGTGACAACCTTGAGGATCGCCCGCAGCTGTATGGAATAACTTACATACTAAAATGACACAGTGCGAAAATGGCGCCAAAACGCACCACCTGCAAGGCGCACAGTGAGAGCGAGTAGCTAGCTATATATATCTGACGATTCGCTTTTATACAAAGGTCTAACAGCATATCTTATCATAGAGTTTCGCTTCGAGACGAGCGCACACAGCGTCATGCAACAATGCGAAATCGTATGCAGCTAAGCAGTTTTGAGAGGTCTTTAGGCCTGCGTAGGCACTGCTGCGCACCTGGTCATCGCACTCTAAAAGCAGGCGGGTGCACTGCGTGTACGCCAGGGTTACCAGTAAGCTTCGCAGGGTGACGACCTTGAGGATCGCCCGCAGCTGTATGGAATAACTTACATACTAAAATGACACAGTGCGAAAATGGCGCCAAAACGCACCACCTGCAAGGCACACAGTGAGAGCGAGTAGCTAGCTATATATGTCTGACGATTCGCTTTTATACAAAGGTCTAACAGCATATCTTATCATAGAGTTTCGCTTCGAGACGAGCGCACACAGCGTCATAAAACAATGCGATATCGTATTCAGCTAAGCAGTTTTGAGAGGTCTTTAGGCCTGCGTAGGCACTGCTGCGCACCTGGTCATCGCACTCTTAAAGTAGGTGGGTGCACTGCGTGTACGCCAGGGTAACCAGTTAGCTTCGCAGAGTGACGACCTTGAGGATCGCCCGCAGCTGTATGGAATAACTTACATACTAAAATGACACAGTGCGAAAATGGCGCCAAACGCACCACCTGCAAGGCACACAGTGAGAGCGAGTAGCTAGCTATACATGTCTGATCGATTCGCTTTTATACAAAGGTCTAACAGCATATCTTATCATAGAGTTTCGCTTCGAGACGAGCGCACACAGCGTCATAAAACAATGCGAAATCGTATGCAGCTAAGCAGTTTTGAGAGTGCTTTAGGCCTGCGTAGGCACTGCTGCGCACCTGGTCATCGCACTCTTAGTGCAGGCGGGTGCACTGCGTGTACGCCAGGGTAACCAGTTAGTTTCGCAGGGTGACGACCTTGAGGATCGCCCGCAGCTGTATGGAATAACTTACATACTAAAATGACACAGTGCAAAAATGGCGCCAAAACGCACCACCTGCAAGGCGCACAGTGAGAGCGAGTAGCTAGCTATATATGTCTGACGATTCGCTTTTATACAAAGGTCTAACAGCATATCTTATCATAGAGTTTCGCTTCGAGACGAGCGCACACAGCGTCATGTAAAAACAATGCGAAATCGTATGCAGCTAGACAGTTTTGAGAGTGCTTTAGGCCTGCGTAGGCACTGCTGCGCACCTGGTCATCGCAGTCTAAGTGCAGGCGGGGTCATCAACACTGCGTGTACGCCAGGGTAACCAGTTAGCTTCGCAGGGTGACGACCTTGAGGATCGCCCGCAGCTGTATGGAATAACTTACATACTAAAATGACACAGTGCAAAAATGGCGCCAAAACGCACCACCTGCAAGGCGCACAGTGAGAGCGAGTAACTAGCTTTATATGTCTTACGATTCGCTTTTATACAAAGGTCTTACAGCATATCTTATCATAGAGTTTCGCTTCGAGACGAGCGCACACAGCGTCATGCAACAATGCGAAATCGTATGCAGCTAGCGCAGTTTTGAGAGTGCTTTAGGCCTGCGTAGGCACTGCTGCGCACCTGGTCATCGCACTCTAAGTGCAGGCGGGTGCACTGCGTGTACGCCAGGGTTACCAGTAAGCTTCGCAGGGTGACGACCTTGAGGATCGCCCGCAGCTGTATGGAATAACTTACATACTAAAATGACACAGTGCGAAAATTGCGCCAAAACGCACCACCTGCAAGGCGCACAGTGAGCGCGAGTAACTAGCTTTATATGCTTTATATATCTGACGATTCGCTTTTATACAAAGGTTTAACAGCATATCTTATCATAGAGTTTCGCTTCGAGACGAGCGCACACAGCGTCATAAAACAATGCGAAATCGTATTCAGCTAAGCAGTTTTGAGAGTGCTTTAGGCCTGCGTAGGCACTGCTGCGCACCTGGTCATCGCACTCTAAGTGCAGGCGGGTGCACAGCGTGTACGCCAGGGTAACCAGTTAGCTTCGCAGGGTGACGACCTTGAGGATCGCCCGCAGCTGTATGGAATAACTTACATACTAAAATGACACAATGCAAAAATGGCGCCAAAACGCACCACCTGCAAGGCGCACAGTGAGAGCGAGTAGCTAGCTATATATGTCTGACGATTCGCTTTTATACAAAGGTCTAACAGCATATCTTATCATAGAGTTTCGCTTCGAGACAAGCGCACACAGCGTCATAAAACAATGCGAAATCTTATGCAGCTAAGCAGTTTTGAGAGTGCTTTAGGCCTGCGAAGGCACTGCTGCGCACCTGGTCATCGCACTCTAAGTGCAGGCGGTAGCACTGCGTGTACGCCAGGGTTATCAGTTAGCTTCGCAGGGTGACAACCTTGAGGATCGCCCGCAGCTGTATGGAATAACTTACATACTAAAATGACACAGTGCGAAAATGGCACCAAACGCACCACCTGCAAGGCGCAAAGTGAGAGCGAGTAGCTAGCTATATATGTCTGAAGATTCACTTTTGAGCAGGGGTGAAACAGCAGATCACATCATAAAGATTCGCTTCGAGACGAACGCACACAGCGCGATGTAACAATGCGAAATCGTATGCAGCTAAGCAGTTTTGACAGTGCTTCAGGCCTGCGTAGGCATTGCTGCGCACCTGGTCATCGCGCTCTTAGTGCAGGCGGGTGCACTGCGTGTACGCCAGGGTTACCAGTAAGCTTCGCAGGGTGACGACCTTGAGGATCGCCCGCAGCTGTATGGAATAACTTACATACTAAAATGACACAGTGCAAAAATGGCGCCAAAACGCACCACCTGTAAGGCGCACAGTGAGAGCGAGTAGCTAGCTATATATGTCTGACGATTCGCTTTTATACAAAGGTCTAACAGCATATCTTATCAAAGAGTTTCGCTTCGAGACGAGCGCACACAGCGTCATAAAACAATGCGAAATCGTATGCAGCTAAGCAGTTTTGAGAGTGCTTTAGGCCTGCGTAGGCACTGCTGCGCACCTGGTCATCGCACTCTAAGTGCAGGCGGGTGCACTGAGTGTACGCCAGGGTTATAAGTTAGCTTCGCAGGGTGACAACCTTGAGGATCGCCCGCAGCTGTATGGAATAACTTACAAAATAAAATGACACAGTGCGAAAATGGCACCAAAACGCACCACCTGCAAGGCGCACAGTGAGAGCGAGTAGCTAGCTTTATATGTCTGAAGATTCACTTTTGCGCTGGGGTGAAACAGCAGATCACATCATAGAGTTTCGCTTCGAGACGAGCGCACACAGCGCCATGTAACAATGCGAAATCGTATGCAGCTAGACAGTTTTGAGAGTGCTTCAGGCCTGCGTAGGCTGTGCTGCGCACCTGGTCATCGCACTCTTATGGCAGGCGGGTGAACTGCGTGTACGCTAGGGTTACCAGTAAGCTTCGCAGGGTGACGACCTTGAGGATCGCCCGCAGCTGTATGGAATAACTTACATACTAAAATGACACAGTGCGAAAATTGCGCCAAAACGCACCACCTGCAAGGCGCACAGTGAGAGCGAGTAGCTAGCTATATATATCTGACGATTCGCTTTTATACAAAGGTTTAACAGCATATCTTATCATAGAGTTTCGCTTCGAGACGAGCGCACACAGCGTCATAAAACAATGCGAAATCGTATGCAGCTAAGCAGTTTTGAGAGTGCTTTAGGCCTGCGTAGGCACTGCTGCGCACCAGGTCATCGCACTCTAAGTGCAGGCGGGTGCACTGCGTGTACGCCAGGGTAACCAGTTAGCTTCGCAGGGTGACGACCTTGAGGATCGCCCGCAGCTGTATGGAATAACTTACATACTAAAATGACACAGTGCAAAAATGGCGCCAAAACGCACAACCTGCAAGGCGCACAGTGAGAGCGAGTAGCTAGCTATATATGTCTGACGATTCGCTTTTATACAAAGGTCTAACAGCATATCTTATCATAGAGTTTCGCTTCGAGACGAGCGCACACAGCGTCATAAAACAATGCGAAATCGTATGCAGCTAAGCAGTTTTGAGAGTGCTTTAGGCCTGCGTAGGCACTGCTGCGCACCTGGTCATCGCACTCTAAGTGCAGGCGGGTGCACTGCGTGTACGCCAGGGTTATCAGTTAGCTTCGCAGGGTGACAACCTTGAGGATCGCCCGCAGCTGTATGGAATAACTTACATACTAAAATGACACAGTGCGAAAATGGCACCAAAACGCACCACCTGCAAGGCCCACAGTGAGAGCGAGTAGCTAGCTATATATGTCTGAAGATTCACTTTTTGCGCAGGGGTGAAACAGCAGATCACATCATAGTGAAACAGCATGATCACATCATAGAGAGATTCGCTTCGAGACGAGCGCACACAGCAGCGTCATGTAACAATGCGAAATCGTATGCAGCTAAGCAGTTTTGAGAGTTCTTTAGGCCTGCGTAGGCACTGCTGCGCACCTGGTCATCGCACTCTTAGTGCAGGCGGGTGCACTGCGTGTACGCCAGGGTTACCAGTAAGCTTCGCAGGGTGACGACCTTGAGGATCGCCCGCAGCTGTATGGAATTACTTACATACTAAAATGACACAGTGCGAAAATTGCGCCAAAACGCACCACCTGCAAGGCGCACAGTGAGAGCGAGTAGCAAGCTATATATATCTGACGATTCGCTTATATACAAAGGTCTAACAGCATATCTTATCATAGAGTTTCGCTTCGAGACGAGCGCACACAGCGTCATAAAACAATGCGAAATCGTATGCAGCTAAGCAGTTTTGAGAGTGCTTTAGGCCTGCGTAGGCACTGCTGCGCACCTGATCATCGCACTCTAAGTGCAGGCGGGTGCACTGCGTGTAGGCCAGGGTAACCAGTTAGCTTCGCAGGGTGACGACCTTGAGGATCGCCCGCAGCTGTATGGAATAACTTACATACTAAAATGACACAGTGCAAAAATGGCGCCAAAACGCACCACCTGCAAGGCGCACAGTGAGAGCGAGTAGCTAGCTTTATATGTCTGAGGATTCGCTTTTATACAAAGGTCTTACAGCATATCTTATCATAGAGTTTCGCTTCGAGACGAGCGCACACAGCGTCATAAAACAATGCGAAATCAAATCCAGCTCAGCAGTTTTTAGAGTGCTTTAGGCCTGCGTAGGCACTGCTGCGCACCTGGTCATCGCACTCTAAGTGCAGGCGGGTGCACTGCGTGTACGCCAGGGGTTACCAGTAAAGCTTCGCAGGGTGACGACCTTGAGGATCGCCCGCAGCTGTATGGAATAACTTACATACTAAAATGACACAGTGCAAAAATGGCGCCAAAACGCACCACCTGCAAAGCGCACAGTGAGAGCGAGTAGCTAGCTATATATGTCTGACGATTCGCTTTAATACAAAGGTCTAACAGCATATCTTATCATAGAGTATCGCTTCGAGACGAGCGCACACAGCGTCATAAAACAATGCGAAATCGTATGCAGCTAAGCAGTTTTGAGAGTGCTTTAGGCCTGCGTAGGCACTGCTGCGCACCTGGTCATCGCACTCTAAAAGCAGGCGGGTGCACTGCGTGTACGCCAGGGTTACCAGTTAGCTTCGCAGGGTGACGACCTTGAGGATCGCCCGCAGCTGTATGGAATAACTTACATACTAAAATGACACAGTGCGAAAATTGCGCCAAAACGCACCACCTGCAAGGCGCACAGTGAGAGCGAGTAGCTAGCTATATATATCTGACGATTCGCTTTTATACAAAGGTCTAACAGCATATCTTATCATAGAGTTTCGCTTCGAGACGAGCGCACAAGGCGTCATAAAACAATGCGAAATCGTATGCAGCTAAGCAGTTTTGAGAGTGCAGTTTTGAGAGTGCTTTAGGCCTGCGTAGGCACTGCTGCGCACCTGGTCATCGCACTCTTAGTGCAGGCGGGTCATAAAACAATGCACTGCGTGTACGCCAGGGTTATCAGTTAGCTTCGCAGGGTGACAACCTTGAGGATCGCCCGCAGCTGTATGGAAAAATAACTTACATACTAAAATGACACAGTGCGAAAATGGCACCAAAACGCACCACCTGCAAGGCCCACAGTGAGAGCGAGTAGCTAGCTATATATGTCTGAAGATTCACTTTTATACAAAGGTTTAACAGCATATCTTATCATAGAGTTTCGCTTCGAGACGAACGCACACAGCGTCATAAAACAATGCGAAATCGTATTCAGCTAAGCAGTTTTGAGAGTGCTTTAGGCCTGCGTAGGCACTGCTGCGCACCTGGTCATCGCACTCTAAGTGCAGGCGGGTGCACAGCGTGTACGCCAGGGTAACCAGTTAGCTTCGCAGGGTGACGACCTTGAGGATCGCCCGCAGCTGTATGGAATAACTTACATACTAAAATGACACAGTGCGAAAATGGCGCCAAAACGCACCACCTGCAAGGCGCACAGTGAGAGCGAGTAGCTAGCTATATATGTCTGACGATTCGCTTTTATACAAAGGTCTAACAGCATATCTTATCAAAGAGTTTCGCTTCGAGACGAGCGCACACAGCGTCATAAAACAATGCGAAATCGTATGCAGCTTAGCAGTTTTGAGAGTGCTTTAGGCCTGCGTAGGCACTGCTGCGCACCTGGTCATCGCACTCTAAGTGCAGGCGGGTGCACTGAGTGTACGCCAGGGTTATAAGTTAGCTTCGCAGGGTGACAACCTTGAGGATCGCCCGCAGCTGTATGGAATAACTTACAAAATAAATGACACAGTGCGAAAATGGCACCAAACGCACCACCTGCAAGGCGCACAGTGAGAGCGAGTAGCTAGCTATATATGTCTGAAGATTCACTTTTGCGCAGGGGTGAAACAGCAGATCACATCATAGAGTTTCGCTTCGAGACGAGCGCACACAGCGCCATGCAACAATGCGAAATCGTATGCAGCTAGACAGTTTTGAGAGTGCTTCAGGCCTGCGTAGGCTGTGCTGCGCACCTGGTCATCGCACTCTTATGGCAGGCGGGTGCACTGCGTGTACGCTAGGTTACCAGTAAAGCTTCGCAGGGTGACGACCTTGAGGATCGCCCGCAGCTGTATGGAATAACTTACATACTAAAATGACACAGTGCGAAAATTGCGCCAAAACGCACCACCTGCAAGGCGCACAGTGAGAGCGAGTAGCTAGCTATATATATCTGACGATTCGCTTTTATACAAAGGTTTAACAGCATATCTTATCATAGAGTTTCGCTTCGAGACGAGCGCACACAGCGTCATAAAACAATGCGAAATCGTATGCAGCTAAGCAGTTTTGAGAGTGCTTTAGGCCTGCGTAGGCACTGCTGCGCACCAGGTCATCGCACTCTAAGTGCAGGCGGGTGCACTGCGTGAACGCCAGGGTAACCAGTTAGCTTCGCAGGGTGACGACCTTGAGGATCGCCCGCAGCTGTATGGAATAACTTACATACTAAAATGACACAGTGCAAAAATGGCGCCAAAACGCACAACCTGCAAGGCGCACAGTGAGAGCGAGTAGCTAGCTATATATGTCTGACGATTCGCTTTTATACAAGGGTCTAACAGCATATCTTATCATAGAGTTTCGCTTCGAGACGAGCGCACACAGCGTCATAAAACAATGCGAAATCGTATGCAGCTAAGCAGTTTTGAGAGTGCTTTAGGCCTGCGTAGGCACTGCTGCGCACCTGGTCATCGCACTCTAAGTGCAGGCGGGTGCACTGCGTGTACGCCAGGGTTATCAGTTAGCTTCGCAGGGTGACAACCTTGAGGATCGCCCGCAGCTGTATGGAATAACTTACATACTAAAATGACACAGTGCGAAAATGGCACCAAAACGCACCACCTGCAAGGCCCACAGTGAGAGCGAGTAGCTAGCTATATAAGTCTGAAGATTCACTTTTGCGCAGGGGTGAAACAAAGCAGATCACATCATAGAGATTCGCTTCGAGACGAGCGCACACAGCGCGATGTAACAATGCGAAATCGTATGCAGCTAAGCAGTTTTGACAGTGCTTTAGGCCTGCGTAGGCATTGCTGCGCACCTGGTCATCGCGCTCTTAGTGCAGGCGGGTGCACTGCGTGTACGCCAGGGTTACCAGTTAGCTTCGCAGGGTGACGACCTAGAGGATCGCCCGCAGCTGTATGGAATAACTTACATACTAAAATGACACAGTGCAAAAATGGCGCCAAAACGCACCATCTGTAACAGTGAGAGCGAGTAGCTAGCTATATATGTCTGACGATTCGCTTTTATACAAAGGTCTAACAGCATATCTTATCATAGAGTTTCGCTTCGAGACGAGCGCACACAGCGTCATGTAACAATGCGAAATCGTATGCAGCTAAGCAGTTTTTGAGAGTTCTTCAGGCCTGCGTAGGCACTGCTGCACCTGGTCATCGCACTCTTAGTGCAGGCGGGTGCACTGCGTGTACGCCAGGGTTACCAGTAAGCTTCGCAGGGTGACGACCTTGAGGATCGCCCGCAGCTGTATGGAATTACTTACATACTAAATGACACAGTGCGAAAATTGCGCCAAAACACCGCAAGGCGCACAGTGAGAGCGTCATAAAACACGATTCGATATCGCATATCTTATCAGCTAACGAGCAGTTTTGAGAGTGCAGCTTTTTGAGGTGCTTTAGGCTGCGTAGGCACTGCTGCGCACCTGGTCATCGCACTCTGCACTGCGTGTACGCCAGGGTTACCAAAGTAAGCTTCACAGGGTGACGACCTTGAGCATCGCCCGCAGCTGTATGGACTAACTTACATACTAAAATGACCAAAATTGCGGTAAGGCCAGTAGCTAGCTATATATATCTGACGATTCGCTTTTATACAAAGGTCATATCTTATCATAGACCTTCGAGACGAGCGTGCGATATCGTATTCAGCTAAGCAGTTTTGAGAGTGCTTTAGGTGCCTTAGCTTCGCAGGGTGACACCTGAGGATCATACTAAAATGACACAGTGCAAAATGGCGCCAAAACGCACCACCTGCAAGGCACACAATGAGAGCGAGTAGCTAGCTATATATGTCTGACGATTCGCTTTTATACAAAGGTCTAACAGCATATCTTATCATAGAGTTTCGCTTCGAGACGAGCGCACACAGCGTCATAAAACAATGCGAAATCGTATGCAGCTAAGCAGTTTTGAGAGTGCTTTAGGCCTGCGTAGGCACTGCTGCGCACCTGGTCATCGCACTCTTAGTGCAGGCGGGTGCACTGCGTACGCCAGGGTTATCAGTTAGCTTCCCAGGGTGACAACCTTGAGGATCGCCCGCAGCTGTATGGAATAACTTACATACTAAAATGACACAGTGCGAAAATGGCACCAAAACGCACCACCTGCAAGGCGCACAGTGAGAGCGAGTAGCTAGCTATATATGTCTGAAGATTCACTTTTGCGCAGGGCTGAAACAGCAGATCACATCATAGAGATTCGCTTCGAGACGAGCGCACACAGCGCGATGTAACAATGCGAAATCGTATGCAGCTAAGCAGTTTGACAGTGCTTCAGGCCTGCGTAGGCATTGCTGCGCACCTGGTCATCGCGCTCTTAAAGCAGGCGGGTGCACTGCGTGTACGCCAGGGTTACCAGTAAGCTTCGCAGGGTGACGACCTTGAGGATCGCCCGCAGCTGTATGGAATAACTTACATACTAAAATGACACAGTGCAAAAATGGCGCCAAAACGCACCACCTGTAAGGCGCACAGTGAGAGCGAGTAGCTAGCTATATATGTCTGACGATTCGCTTTTATACAAAGGTCTAACAGCATATCTTATCAAAGAGTTTCGCTTCGAGACGAGCGCACACAGCGTCATAAAACAATGCGAAATCGTATGCAGCTTAGCAGTTTTGAGAGTGCTTTAGGCCTGCGTAGGCACTGCTGCGCACCTGGTCATCGCACTCTAAGTGCAGGCGGGGTGCACTGCGTGTACGCCAGGGTTATAAGTTAGCTTCGCAGGGTGACAACCTTGAGGATCGCCCGCAGCTGTATGGAATAACTTACAAAATAAATGACACAGTGCGAAAATGGCACCAAAACGCACCACCTGCAAGGCGCACAGTGAGAGCGAGTAGCTAGCTATATATGTCTGAAGATTCACTTTTGCGCAGGGGTGAAACAGCAGATCACATCATAGAGTTTCGCTTCGAGACGAGCGCACACAGCGCCATGTAACAATGCGAAATCGTATGCAGCTAGACAGTTTTGAGAGTGCTTCAGGCCTGCGTAGGCTGTGCTGCGCACCTGGTCATCGCACTCTTATGGCAGGCGGGTGCACTGCGTGTACGCTAGGGTTATCGATAAGCTTCACAGGGTGACGACCTTGAGGATCGCCCGCAGCTGTATGGAATAACTTACATACTAAAATTACACAGTGCGAAAATGACGCCAAAACGCACCACCTGCAAGGCGCACAGTAAGAGCGAGTAGCTAGCTATATATGTCTGAAGATTCACTTTTGCGCAGGGGTGAAACAGCAGATAACATCATAGAGATTCGCATCGAGACGAGCGCACACAGCGTCATAAAACAATGCGAAATCGTATGCAGCTAAGCAGTTTTGACAGTGCTTCAGGCCTGCGTAGGCAGTGCTGCGCACCTGGTCATCGCACTCTAATGGCAGGCGGGTGCACTGCGTGTACGCCAGGGTTATCGATAAGCTTCACAGGTTGACGACCTTGAGGATCGCCCGCAGCTGTATGGAATAACTTACATACTAAAATCACAGTGCGAAAATGACGCCAAAACGCACCACCTGCAAGGCGCACAGTGAGAGCGAGTAGCTAGCTATATATGTCTGACGATTTGCTTTTATACAAAGGTCTAACAGCATATCTTATCATAGAGTTTCGCTTCGAGACGAGCGCACACAGCGTCATAAAACAATGCGAAATCGTAAGCAGCTAAGCAGTTTTGAGAGTGCTTTAGGCCTGCGTAGGCACTGCTGCGCACCTGGTCATCGCACTCCGCGCAGGCGGGTGCACTGCGTGTACGCCAGGGTAACCAGTTAGCTTCGCAGGGTGACGACCTTGAGGATCGCCCGCAGCTGTATGGAATAACTTACATACTAAAATGACACAGTGCAAAAATGGCGCCAAACGCACCACCTGCAAGGGCGCACAGTGAGAGCGAGTAGCTAGCTATATATGTCTGACGATTCGCTTTTTATACAAAGGTCTAACAGCATATCTTATCATAGAGTTTCGCTTCGAGACGAGCGCACACAGCGTCATAAAACAATGCGAAATCGTATGCAGCTAAGCAGTTTTGAGAGTGCTTTAGGCCTGCGTAGGCACTGCTGCGCACCTGGTCATCGCACTCTAAGTGCAGGCGGGTGCACTGCGTGTACGCCAGGGTTATCAGTTAGCTTCGCAGGGTGACAACCTTGAGGATCGCCCGCAGCTGTATGGAATAACTTACATACTAAAAATGACACAGTGCGAAAATGGCACCAAAACGCACCACCTGCAAGGCGCACAGTGAGAGCGAGTAGCTAGCTATATATGTCTGAAGATTTACTTTTGCGCAGGGGGTGAAACAGCAAATCACATCATAGAGATTCGCTTCGAGACGAGCGCACACAGCGCGATGTAACAATGCGAAATCGTATGCAGCTAAGCAGTTTTGACAGTGCTTCAGGCCCGTGTAGGCATTGTTGCGCACCTGGTCATCGCGCTCTTAAAGCAGGCGGGTGCACTGCGTGTACGCCAGGGTTACCAGTTGGCTTCGCAGGGTGACGACCTGAGGATCGCCCGCAGCTGTATGGAATAACTTACATACTAAAAATGACACAGTGCGAAAATGGCACCAAAACGCACCACCTGCAAGGCGCAAAGTGAGAGCGAGTAGCTAGCTATATATGTCTGAAGATTCACTTTTGCGCAGGGTGAAACAGCAGATCACATCATAGAGTTTCGCTTCGAGACGAGCGCACACAGCGCCATGTAACAATGCGAAATCGTATGCAGCTAGACAGTTTTGAGAGTGCTTCAGGCCTGCGTAGGCTAAAGGTGCACCTGGTCATCGCACTCTTATGGCATGCGGGTGCACTGCGTGTACGCTAGGGTTATCGATAAGCTTCACAGGGTGACGACCTTGAGCATCGCCCGCAGCTGTATGGAATAACTTACATACTAAAAATTACACAGTGCAAAATGGCGCCAAACGCACCACCTGCAAGGCGCACAGTGAGAGCGAGTAGCTAATATATATGTCTGAAGATTCACTTTTGCGCAGGGGTGAAACAGTGATCACATCATAGAGTTTCGCTTCGAGACGAGCGCACACAGCGCCATGTAACAATGCGAAATCGTATGCAGCTAGACAGTTTTGAGAGTGCTTCAGGCCTGCGTAGGCTGTGCTGCGCACCTGGTCATCGCACTTTATGGCAGGCGGGTGCACTGCGTGTGTACGCTAGGGTTACCAGTGGTGCTTCTCGCAGGGTGACGACCTTGAGGATCGCCCGCAGCTGTATGGAATAACTTACATACTAAAATTACACTGTGCGAAAATTGCGCCAAAACGCACCACCTGCAAGGCGCACAGTGAGAGCGAGTAGCTATCTATATATGTCTGACGATTCGCTTTTATACAAAGGTCTAACAACACATCTTATCATAGAGTTTCGCTTCGAGACGAGCGCACATGCCATGTAACAATGCGAAATCGTATGCAGCTAAGCAGTTTTGAGGGTGCTTCAGGCCCGTAGGCATTGCCAGCACCTGGTCATCGCGCTCTTAAAGCAGGCGGGTGCACTGCGTACGCCAGGGTTACCAGTTGGCTTCTGCAGGGTGACGACCTTGAGGATCGCCCGCAGCTGTATGGAATAACTTGGCATACCAAACAGACATAAAAAAATGACGCCAAAACGCACCACCTGCAAGGCGCACAGTGAGAGCGAGTAGCTATTCATATATGTCTGACGATTCTGCTTTTATACAAAGGTCTAACAACACATCTTTATCATAGAGTTTCGCTTGAGACGAGCGCACACAGCGCCATGTAACAATGCGAAATCGTATGCAGCTACAGTTTTGAGGGCAGTTTCAGGCCTGCGTAGGCATTTGTTGCGCACCTGGTCATCGCGCTTGGAAGCAGGCGGGTGCACTGCGTACGCCAGGGTTACCAGTTGGCTTCGCAGGGTGACGACCTTGAGGATCGCCCGCAGCTGTATGGAATAACTTACATACTAAAATGACACAGTGCAAAAATGGCGCCAAACGCACCACCTGCAAGGCGCACAGTGAGAGCGAGTAGCTAGCTATATATGTCTGAAGATTCACTTTGCGCAGGGGTGAAACAGCAGATCACATCATAGAGTTTCGCTTCGAGACGAGCGCACAGCGCCACATGTAACAATGCGAAATCGTATGCAGCTAGACAGTTTTGAGAGTGCTTCAGGCCTGCGTAGGCTGTGCTGCGCACCTGGTCATCGCACCTATGGCAGGCGGGTGCACTGCGGCCAGGGTTATCGATAAGCCACAGGGTGACGACCTTTGAGGATCGCCCGCAGCTGTATGGAATAACACATACAAAATTACACGGCGAAAATGACGCCAAACGCACCACCGCAAGGCGACAGTGAGAGCGAGTAGCTATAATGTCTGACGATTTGCTTTTATACAAAGGTCTAACAGCATATCTTATCATAGAGTTTCGCTTCGAGACGAGCGCACACAGCGCCAAAAACAATGCGAAATCGTATGCAGCTACAGTTTTGAGAGTGCTTTAGGCCTGCGTAGGCACTGCTGCGCACCTGGTCATCGACCTGTGCGGGGGCACTGCTTTACGCCAGGGTTAAAGTTAGCTTCGCGGGGTGACAACCGAGGATCGCCCGCAGCTGTATGGAATAACTTACAAAATAAAATGACACAGTGCGAAAATTGCACCAAAACGCACCACCTGCAAGGCGCACAGTGAGAGCGAGTATAGCTATATATGTCTGAAGATTCACTTTGCGCGGGGGTGAAACAGCAGATCACATCATAGAGATTCGCTTCGAGACGAGCGCACACAGCGCGATGAACAATGCGAAATCGGCAGCAAACAGTTTTAAAAGTGCTTCAGGCCTGGTAGGCGGGCTGCGCACCTGGCCCGCACTCTAATGGCAGGGCGGGCACTGCGTACGCCAGGGTTACCAGTGTTTGCAGGGTGACGACCTTGAGGATCCCCCGCAGCTTTTGGGAATAATTTACATACAAAAATACCATGCGAAAATGGCACCAAAAACGCACCACCTGCAAGGCGCACAGTGAGAGCGAGTAGCTAGCTATATATGTCTGACGATTCGCTTTTATAAAAAAAGTCTAAAAAAATTTTATCATAGAGTTTCGCTTCGAGACGAGCGCACAAAGCGCCAGCGTAACAATGCGAAATCGTATGCAGCTAGACAGTTTTATTAAAATTACACAGTGCAAAAATGGCGCCAAAAACGCACCACCTGCAAGGCACATGGAGCGAAAGTTTAAGC
>JAGVSL010000350.1:0-21710 GCA_022494535.1 Himalopsyche phryganea | reverse complement strand
ATACCCTTGCGAATAAAAGTATTACACTTTACAAGAAATGTTTTTATTTAATACCCTGTAATAATCCAGTAATACGTCCAGTGTGCAATAACCGTTTTTCCAGGCTAAGATTTTTATTTTCCTGCGGAAAATGCACAGGTGCTCTTTATTAATATATGTTAGGATCAAAACGTTATTACTTTCATTATAAGCCACGTGATATTAAAAAATCTTATAGAATTGACAGAAGTACACTTGTTTTCTAATTATACTTGCAATATATTTTTTTTTTATATCAGTAGTTCAGCGACAAATTAATTCCATTTACCGATAATAAGTGAAACCGTACTTTTAGTAATTCAGCGACGCAGCACGATAAAAAAGGAAGGATATACCTTAAAATGAATTTTGTTTGTATTGTTTTCTGTATTATATGTATTTATTATTTTTTTATTTCAAGACTAAAAGGCAAGAGCCTAAGTCGTCAATAAAATGCAAATAATATGAGAAGAAAATGTAAGGCATCATTGAATACGATTTCAGGTGGTAAATAGGCCAGGATGTATAATTTTGAATCACAATTTTGTGGACAACAAGTCAATAAATCGAAAAGCTTAATAGTTTCAAGAAATTTTCGATCACATTGGTCCTACTGGAGCGGCGTCGCAATAGTACGTAACATTTAATATAATTTTCAAGTAAGAAGACAGGGTGGCTCTAAAATCTCATTGGTCACATAAGAATGCTTTTTTGTCAGTGTATAACAATTGAACAAGACTGAGTAGATTTAAAATCGCACTGGTCACAAGTGAATGGCTTCCGCCAGTATGAATTACATGATGTGTTTTCAAACTGTTTAATGTTCAATGTGTTTTCGGCAGCAAAACCACCGTGGTCAGTATTGAATTGGCTCCTCCTGTGTTTGAGTCAAAACTACGGGTATCTCCATTCGCCAATTTCAATTTGGGCAAAAGAGGAGGTTTGGCGGTCTTTGGCGGAGGTGCCCCACGGGTGTACCGACAAATGGTCTAAAGACAAAATTTTCAATTCAAGAAACAAATGCTTGTCTTAAGCTTAATTTTGAATCTTCAAAGTCTGATTAGTTAAAAAATCATAAAATATTACATACTGGCGAAAAGCCATTCAAATATGGTCATGCGAATATAAATGCAACCAGTCTCGAATCTTACAAAGACATAAAATTTTACATTCGAACGAGAAACCATTCAAATGCAACCACTAATGCCTTATAAATACATAAAATGTTACATACTGGCGAGAAGCCATTAAAGTGTGATTAATGTGATTGTAATTGAACCCGGTATCACAGCTTAAATGAACATAAAATACTGCGTACTGGTGGGAAGCCATTTAAATGTGACCTGTGTAATTTTAAATGCGCCCTTCATTTACTTAAAAAAGCATGTACCCCGTCTTACACTAAATAATAAAGATGCACTTAATAGTCATTCACTTTATGCTCTAAATAACAAATTCGATTGTTTATCCATAAAAATAAAAAAAATAATAGCTTTCGCGCCCACTTTGGCGTGACTCGGAATTCTTCTCTAAATGTAAACAAACTTGACAATAAATATAATGGAATATTTTAATTATACACCTCAGGGCAGATTCTTGTCTCTGCTCTCGTACCAACAACACGCTTGCAGTTAACAAAGCCGAAAATATCCGATCTGCCAAAACTTTGCCAGTGAAAGCGCTTATATTTCCTGCTAAAGTTAAAGCCGCAATCGCCATCACAAGAAACGAACCGAAAAGTGCCTGATTGTATTCTGAGGAGTGTGCATTGAAAATCAAAAGCCATCCCAGCCACGCCGCCATCAGCCTGTCACCGATCGGAACCACATTACAGTTCTATGTTTCTATACTACCTTCTTTACCTAACCCCGTAGCAATACGTAGCATCTCATTTTGCATTTCTTTGTTATTTTGCGCTAAATCTATCATTCAACACGCTACTTAGCCCCTAAAATCGTGCTATTTCCTTCGTTGTTAATTTCGCCCACACATACCAACCTAAAACTCCCGCGTGAATTTATTTATGTACATCTCTTTCTCTCGCCGGCAGTGCCTATATTTCTCTCTTTCACGCTAAAACCATAGACAAGAGCACTCATTGTTAAATTCATTAATAATAATAATCAATCGAAATATGGAAACATCAAAGGAGCAAATGACGACGGCCCAAGCCCGACAAGGAGGTCCGCCTTCCGAACTTCACCTCTGAGACATTTCTTAAAATGCTTCAGATACTAACGGCGATGTACATGCCGCCGACAGACGACAACAAGAAGAGGAAGATGTCCGACAAAAGCAGCCGACCGAGAACCGCAACCGATCACGACTCCAGCAGCAGCGAATACGGCGACCAGAGCGACGGAGAGAACACCAGCAACGACTCGGCATCCTAGACTTACAGCCCGCTTCAAAAAAACGACCATCACTACGTCGAGACTGCCGTCAAGCGACCGCGATAGGAAGCCTCGCCGAAACACACAAACGACCTCCACTCACCCCTCGCCCAGAAGCCGAGGCACGGAAACGAGACCGCACAGACACCGACATCGACCGAACAAGGATAAAACATAAGCCCGTCTATTGTGCTCCACAGCAAAAAAGACTACCCAACCCTCGTCAGGGACTTTAAACTGGCTGGAGAGCCCAAAGGATGTGAAAAGGGCAGGACAAAACCCCTATCCCTCTGGTCCTGCTGGGCGTGAATAAAAATCAGGCAGGAAAGGAAGTTTTGAACCTGGCGAGGTTATTCCACCTAAAGATAACGGTAGAGACCCTTCGCAGGAAAACCGCGATCGGTCAGCGCCATAACTGCCAGGGCTTCAGCCACGCCAGCAGCGGGTGCCACGCCCCCCTCAAGATGTGTCCGATTTGGAGGGATTTGTCTTGGAGAAGAAACTCATCCCGGATGAACAACACGGCTTCAGAGCGAAATACTCCATCAACCATCAGCTGCTCCGAATAGTAGAATATATCACGGACGGATTCAACCGCCGTCTGTTTCCCACAGACCTGTTCAGGAACAGAGCCACCGCACTCGTACAGAAAACGGGTGCGTCAATAGCTTCATGGTGCAAAGATTGGCGTACTAAATTACACTCGGAGAAAAGTACCGCGGTTAACTTTAACTGTAGGAATAACAAACATACTAAAGACATTAAGTGAGTACGAATGCACAATACCGACACAACATGGGCCAAATCGGTAAAATACCTTGGTCTCACGCTCGACTCCCGACTCAATTTTAGCTTACACATAGATGTCAAAAAACGCTAAACATCGCAAGTCACGGGAAGATTGCTTCTTATGATAGGCAGGCGCAACAAGCTTGCCATAAAAAGCAAATTGCTCCTGTACACCGCGATCACCAGTCCCATCATGACCTACGCGGCCCCCATATGGGGACACGCTAGCGTGAACCACATTAAGAAATTGCAGGCTATTCAGAATAAAACATTCTACAGCGACATGACTGACCATCCCAACACCAGCATCAAAACACTCTTACACCGAACACACGCACACAGATTACATGAGGCCTCGGAGGGTATTACTTCTCAAACCCCCCTGATTCCCTCCTGTGTCCCTGCTAATAGACATTTACCTATTCGTGAATCACGTAAGGAAACGTTGGAATATAGGTTTAACGATGACTTATTGCATACTCATCCACAGACATCAGAATCATGGCAATTTTCATACTGAAGAGAAAAACCAACCTAACAAACAAAATTATGTTTTGTTACTCCCACCAGAGGGCTTATAGCGTGTGGGGCCCGAGTAAAACACGGTATGTAAAGTAAATATTTTTTTTACATACCATACAGTTTTTTACGTCGAGCGCAGACTCAAATCCACGCCCGGCTCGTTCCCTGACGCCATCAGCCATCGAAACGTTCAGCAGAACTTCCAAGACGACATGTCCGAGTCTGCCATCGGATCATGCAGAAAACCCGTCACAAACTACGGGAGAAAGATGCCCGTGCGAACGGAGACGACCCGAATGCTGAACTTTGACATAGACTCGTCACCTAATTCAAAGTTTCAATTTACACCGCCGCCCAGTAAACTTCCGGCGCGGCATCTCGTCACCCCGAATATGTTTGATTTCGGAATCAGAAACAAAAGTGCGAGCACATCCGACTCTTCGTTCAATTTCGCGTCGAAAAATGAAACGACACCCAGCAAGAGCGGCTCTCCGTTCAGCTTCGGTATCAAGAATCTGGTCCATAGATGTTCCTTTGTCGACAGCGGCATCTGGAACTGGAACGATTCGCCAAAATCCTGCGGCCCTGATAAGCCGGAAGAAGATTTAAACCGCGACAAGAAGAGTGCCACAAAAAAAGCGGAAAGCGTCTCGTTGGTCCACGGCAGCAGGAGATCCAGGCTCTTCAACAGCATGAACACCAACTCGATCGAAAGCAACAGCTGCATCTCGGAAATGGAATCCTAGCATATTCGAAGACTTCCAAGCAAGCGTTATATTTAGTTTTTTTTCCTTATAAATAATTCTATAAGTATTTTAAAAATCATAAGTAACAATATAATATTGAGAGTTTACATGAATAAAACAAAAGAAAAAAAATAATGCATGCATATTAAGTTTGTTATGTTTGAACTACAAAACTAATGTGAAGAGATTTTTTTTTTTACAATTGATTTATTCAATTGTCTAGCAAAATCTATTCTTATCTACTAACTGAAAAATAAATAAACATTCATTGTTTTGATTCACGGGCCCTGTAGGTCAGGAGCCAGGTATATCGCATGTCATAATTAATGCTCAAAGTTTCACCAGACTGGTATCCGTAGGACTTAACTAATCGGGAACTGATCTAACTGAGAATCGGTGCTCCAGCAGAGATGGTTTCGATTGGTTGGTATCGGCAGGATTTTACTAATCGGGAACCGATCGAACTGAGGATGCAGCACTCCCAGAGATGGTCTCGATTGCTTGGTATCTGTACGATTTCACTAATCGAGAGCCGATCTACCTGAGGAGGCTGTGCTCCAGCAGAGATGGTTTCGATTGCTTGGTATCTGTACGATTTCACTAATCGGGAGCCGATCTAACTAGGATACGTTACTCCAGCAGGGATGGTCTCGATTGCCAGGTATCCATAAGATTTCACTAATCGGGAGCCAATCTAACTAGGATGCGGTGCTCCAGCAGGGACGGTTTCTATTGCCAGGGATCCGTAGGATTCCACTAATCGGGAACCGATCCAACTGAGGATGCAGTGTTCAGCAGAAATCGTTTTGATAAGAATGAGTCTGGAGGATTACCAAAGCAACTAGGAAGCTTAGACACCAGAAAAAACTAGTCGTCGGTAGCTTCCATGGTATGAAAAGTATAGGTCGATATGATGTCACTCTGACGAAACAAATTTTTTTCATCACCATTTTTCAACACTTATAAACACAATAGAAGCACACAGTGACTTCACAAATGCCAAAAGGGTCACTATAATGTTTTACCCAGCTCACTACACTTCTTACACCAAGAGAGCTCCAAGCAGACTGATGTTTGTGAATATGAATAGCATTTACACTAGGTGTAGGATTCCCGGGCTAGGCCCTATTTCTCCTTTCATCTCTGGGAGTTTTTGTGTTATGGGTGTAGGTCTCTGTGTGGGTGGTGAAAATCTTGATGGTGGTGACATTGATCGTTGATTCAATAACCTCGAGCTGATCGTGTGTGTGAGATGTGGGCTTATATATATTATATTTTTTTTTTTAATATATATGTTGTCAATTTTTTTTTTTTTTGGGGTTGCACATGTTTGTGCAACGCTGACATATTCTTTTGGCCTCTTAATTTTTTTATTATTTATCCTCGAGAGGAGGTCGAGCGATCAATGTCCCAGACGGTCTGGATGTTCTCTCTTCGGAGTCGTGGAGTCATCTTCTTCTTTCTTCTGCTGGTTCCGGTCCAAGCCGCACGTCAGTCAGATGAGCTGTAGGGGGGGAAGAGAGGACTCAGGGGGGTTTAAGTAAAAGGACCTTGCGGGGTCTTACAAAATCTGTCGGAACGTTAACGTCATTGTTTGAAGAGGTGGGCTATTTATACTATTCTGAAAACGCAGTACATGTGACTTTTATCATTCGACCGACGGCGTCATCTATTATTTACAGCGAAAAGGTGATAAATGGGAATTAAATTATATTATTAAAACTAACTAGCGACATTTACATGAAATTATTGTATGCTATACATTATATTATTTCTTTATATGCAATAGAATTTTTAGATTTTTATTTCCCATTTTTAACGGTGTAAAATATTCTGACACAATATAATCACCACGACACTCATTAAATAAATTAGTCGTGCCTAATATAGAAAAAAGAGTGTGCGTTATAATAATATTCCTATCCATTCTTCGCAGATGATTCAGCTTGACTCCTGAGATGGAAGCCTCCAATGCTATCAAGCGTGTCCGCTTCACTCTCTTCAAGAACCCCGTGGACAGCAGAACGTCAAACTCTGGCTGCCTCTCGTCTTCATTGTCCACTCCGACCAACTACATTAGACCTGCATTCAAAAGACCCGAACCGTCCTGCACTGGCGTCACCAATAATGAAGGACCGGCCGGCAAACGAAGGCTCAAGACCACGTGCTTGATCTGTTGGCCGCTCACAATGAAAACGACACAGAAGCCAGCGTGCTGGATGGTCATTTTTCTCCGATGGGAGTGGACAGTGTCGATAGAGTGTCGGTTCTGATCGACGGCGCGGTAGTACACCACGTAAGAGCGGGCCGGTCAGGACGACGTATAGATCGAATCACACAGGCCGCAGACTTCTGTCTAGCTTATTAATTGTTTCTTTGCTATTTTTAAGTTGTGTACCAAGATTATTACTTACTTTAAATGCCACATTAACGGAGTTTTTAATTTCGGAGTGGATTCTATCACTAATTCTCCCTAGGTAATTAATCAATTTATAGAAACGGTTTTCTATGCGTACGTCAGAGTAAATAAGCTGTCTAGAGAGTTTCAGTCGTCTTTTATAAAGTAATTTTTGTATCACCGTTACGTCGTATCCATTACTAAGCGCTATTTGTTCAATAGTTTTTAGTTCATTGTTGTAATCCATTTCATCCATGACTAATCTGTGTACCATAGAATTGCACTGAACTTGCAGCATATAATCATACACAACTCTATTTTTTTATGCATTCCTGTACCATTTATCCAATTTCGATCAAACTTTGTTGACTTGTTGCACGTACACCCATGAAGGTTTCTGACGAAAAAAAAATTAAAATCTAAAATAAGGAATCAAAATACGTACAACCAACGACATCACTAAACAGGATGAAAAAACAAAAAATATTGTATATCCTCGGCTTAATTCTAACATAGCGTAAGTCAGTATAACTCGAGTGTTCAGGAGGCAGTTAAAACTAAATATTTCAAATTATTATATTTTTTTTTATAGAACGATCTTTTTCTATTCTGAATTATTATTATTAAAAAATATTCAATAATTTTGGAATATAATGTATATACAGGACTTACATGTTATTAGAACTATCAAGCGTATGAGTTACGTGTTATTATCGATTCAATAGTATCCTAAAGAAAAGAGATACAATGTGAAATAATGTGATTTATTTCGATTTTTGAACATTACTAACATGTTATGAAATCAGAATATTAAAGTATCTATATTACTTGTGTGTCAACAAAATATTACATTTATTAAAAGACGAAAGATTGGTAGAAAAAGTAATGATATAATAACGTTTAAAACAAAAAAAGTAAATGAATGAATAAATCTATAAACGTATAACTCATGAAAAGAATGTGTACCAGCAGTTAATTGACTCTTCAAATGTTAAAGATCATCCCATTTCCTTTTTTTATAAGTATTTTCCACTATCAAAATTAAAGTGGTGCAATCAACTCAACGACGCTTTCAATTCGCAAGACACGCTGAGGCAAGTCTTGTAAACCATCACATTTTAGCTTGTATTTTATGTTTTCGGTAGTCAAGTATTGTAGTTCTCTAATATTACATTGTATGTGTACAATCCTATACAAATAAGATCGTGTCTATCTTGTGTCAGCGGTTTTATTATAAGTGAAAGAGTTGAATAAAATGCATGTGCGTATTTTTACTGTATGTTATAGAAAATTTATTTCTAAAAAAGTCACATACAAAAAAGGACAGACGAAATTATGAGTACTGAAGTCTCATGTCCTCGAACACTTTCAAACAAAGATAGAACCCAACAAATAAATCTTTCGTCGTCGAATGTTGCGAGTTTCTGAAAATTATTATTTGACGTTATTTAATCATTTGATTGAATAAATACAAATCACGGTATTTCGGGATTCGCCGAAAATTCATATTTAAACTGTCAATTCCAACCTGATAGACTATACAAATAAAAACGTTTCCGGTGTAACTTATTTTGATTTATGTACGTACATCATTTTTTACTATACATAGGTATACATAATTAATAATTGTATTGTGCTCTCCCTTACTCTCATATTTCGAACTAGCTATAGACAGGAACAGACAATTTATTGTTTTTTGCGACATTATCCGCTGGAATTTTTTAATACGGACATGCACCTGCTGATTTTTATCTTCATTCAAATTTGAAATAAAAACTTGCGACAACAATAAACGTTCAATTTACTATAAATATTCTGTTTGCAAATACTTTTTGCGAGAAAGAGATGGACAATAAATGGAGTGCGAAAAGTGATAATTAAAAATGAAAGGTGGATCTGCTGAAGGTCTTCATGTTCAGATGAATTAAATTTATAAAATGAATATAATGTCTAAGCATTTATAATTTTAAATAACATTTTAATATGACATAATTATAACATAAGTAAGTGTTTATTTTGCTATATAATTAAGTGACTTCTAAAATGTCTGAATGCAAAATATCTGTATTCACATATAAAAATAATTTTGTATATAAATAAGAGTATTCGTGATATACCTACCAAGTATTTGATTAACTTAAACCCCTTTTCGTTATTAAACCAGGTCTCTTTGTGTTTACAAAACTCTTTTCTGTGTAAATGTAATAAATTTAATATAATATTATTGACATTGTGTTGAATTTATTTGAGTCCAACAAACAACAAGACTCACAAAAATAATTTCAAAAATGAAAGCCTGGCTTTTTTTCAATCCCAGGATCAGAAAAAGGGTCCGGGATTGGATGCCTGTACACACAACTTGCAAAACGTGTGCGACAATATCTTAACAAATTAGTTTTATCCATGAGAGTACACTTTGAAATTGCTAAACCAAAACACATCTTCGAATGATAAACTTTTCATATATTAAAACTTTTTTTGGAGATATTTTCGAAACGAATACTTAGCATTTTTTTTTATCAAGTCATCTGTGACCCGGAGATGACGCAATTTTTTTAGTATTTTACCTCATTCCTAAAGAAAGTTTGTAAAAATGAAATCCAGAGATGACATAATTTTACACGTGTGTTAAATTTACATATTTCACGATTCCGATTTTTCCCGGACATTATAAACACTATCGGAAAATTTCAATAGTAAAAATTTTGTCGGTTAACCATTTGTCGCTTAGACATTTTGTCGTGCACATTTTGTCTTTAGACCATTTGTCGGTACACCGGAAATAATATCTCTTCCTGTTCTATTTTGATGTCCATTTGAGCTGTTTACTGGAAATTGTTATCGCTAAACGCAATGTTAATTGGCTTAGTAAATGCATGTAGGGAGATCGCACAAAGCATAAGCAATAATTAATGTTTGAACGGAATGGTATCACAACATTGATTGCTTACATACGAAAGACATAATGAATGTGACAAATATTGAATCACCGCCAAATATAACCAACTTCAAGATTACATAAGGAAGCCACATTACTATTCACCGAGATTAAAAATATTCGACATTAAAATTCGAAATACAGAACTTTATGAGAAATAGAGGCATGCAAATAGTACCAGGTAAGATTTTTTTAAATACTGGCTGGCTCATTACCTACGACTATATTTTGAAAAAGAGGATTGTTGTTTACAAAAAGTTAATATTATGGCAATGTACTTGTATATTGTACAATGTCAGCAAAAAATAATGACATTCAAAGCCTATTATTTATGTTTTTCACTTAAGATGGTGCAGAAAAGATTTAAATATTATTTATTTTAACAGCAAATGTTATGATTATGACAATAGGTTTGCTTAACATGACATTTTATTCCTAGTTTTAAAAGCCTTCGGGGTTTTTTGTTTATCAATGGAGACATAATATTGTCGAAAAAATGACATTTTGAGTTTGTTATACAAAAATTTTCTGTACTGATAAACTTTTTTTTATAAATTATTCTTTTACTTAAAAACAGTTTCGCACCGCCACACAAAATGAAAAAGATATGGCATTTCAAACATTTGACAAACTTCCAAGTCCGATTACTCAAAACTAGTATTTTTCAGTTACTGTTTTCTTTTAGAACAATGACGATATTACCTTATTATTATAATATGTTACAAATATATGATCAACGACATTATACCGGTTTTACTTTTCATTAGGATTGTTTCTGTAATATCAGATAGTTAACTACATCAAAATGTTTTTCTCAAGATCTATTTCTATAAATGTTAATGCTTTCTTAATAAATTTTTTATTTGTAAAAAATATCTTGATGATAAAAATGATAATAAATTTATAAAAATGTCTTGATGATAAAAAATGATGATTTTCTTCCATCTAAGTAAGAAAAATAGTGGTTTATCCTTTTCATCTCAGTGAATGGTGAAAATGTTTTACATGGAGCGAATTTTTTATAGAAAAAATCAGAATTATGAAATTTCTTAATTCAAATACTAACATTCGTAAATAAATAATTGAAAAATTTTTGTTTTGAATTTTTGATGTGCACCAAACCCTTTCCTTTCTCTATGCTTAAAATTACCTAGCTTATATTAACATACTCTTTATCTTTCATCGAATTCATTATTGTCTATGCTCAAATAGGAACATCACCCTAATTTTAGTTTATGGTAATGACATTTCGCTGTAGTATCATTTTATTATGTTATAACCTAGTTTGGTGAAGAGGATCTTGCAATGGATATTAAAATTGAACCCGACGATGAATTATTGCCATCGAATGCATCACACGACGCCTTTAATAACGAAAATCATCAAAATATTATGAATAACATTTGTACTGAGGAATATTCGACTGACATAAAATACGAAGCTCTCGTCAAGCAGGAAGAAATAATCGAAGATGGCGACCATTATGAGGCAGACATGGTAATCTCAAACAGCATTTATTCGTTCAATCGTGAAAATGAAACGAAAATCATATATATATTTTAAAATTGGGTATTTCATGCCATTTTTGCGGCACTTCATCTTCCAGTAGAAAATGAGCATCGTGTTGTATCGGAAGCATAGTCAATCATTTCTTTCAAATTATTGACTTTATTCCAATAAAACATAAGTTTTAATATTTGTCATATGCTAGACCAAAGCAACCTTAAGTTACAAGCAGTGCTATAAGAAAATTTGCAATTTACGAGTACCCATAAAAGAGCAACAAATTGTATGGCGGTTGTACGAAGATCGTCTCTCACCTCCGTTTTTGGTCGAATATAACATTTATTTGAAAAGATTTCTTCTGATTTTATTCAGTGTTTCTTTACTATAATGATTATATAATTTACGATTCATCTAAAACTAATGTTAAAATAAACATGCTAAGTAAAAATTAAACCGTCCCAATAATTTATATCGCACAGTCGTCATAATATATATGGTGAATGGCACGAAATGCGATGTGTGGCAGGGTAGATTTATTGGAATCGTCTACTTTGAATTGTTTACTAATAACAATCATTGATTATGACTAGGTTTTATAATTTTACTCTTTCAAAGTAAGATATAACGCGTTTCGCTTCTTTAATAAGCATATTCCGACTAACTATATCGAACCATAACTAACTATATCACCTCCAAACACTAGTAATTAATTTTATAATTATTACTATTCTCGTGTTAGTCTCACCCCCTCCCTACGTCCAGTAGAAGAAAACAAAGCCACTCAACTCTTCATTTTTTATTAAAATGCTTCTTAAAAAAGCGAAACGCGTCAAATTTAGTAACACAGCCAGTGAAATAACTAAGTTATCAACCTTAATTTAATATTAAAAAACTAAAGTTACCGCCGAATCCATCGTAAATATCTTGATTCCTATGAACATTAAAGATATTACATTTAATTACCCACTATTTCACATTATTAAAATATGCTAGAATTCATCGTAATTAGCCCCACATATCGATTTCATGACTTTGCAGTAAATATAACGGACCGCTCATCCGCAAAAATACCTGCTGAGCATGGTTTGTAATTATAGCGGGCTTTGGCTAGACCTATCCTTCCATACTCACCTTCTCCGAAGAAGACCATTTGTACGTTGATGATACATTTGTGCGACTAAATTATGCCAATTATTAAACACTCTCTAGTGTCATTCCTTTTCGATCTTGGCGTTAACGGGTTTTTTTAATGTCATTATCTGATTTTTCGATTGATTTATGGACAATAATGTGATATTTACATTCGTCTCTAAGCCGTACAATCTTAAAAGGCATGCGTATCTCTAGTAAGTAACAAACTAGATACTATTTCTATCCTATTACATGCTCTACTACTCTTTATATTTCGAAAGAGGAGAGATTACGTGATTGAATCACAAGCAACGACTAGAAATGATTATTTATTTTTGTTTAAGGAGGTTTCAAAAGCGACCCTAAAAATCAAATCGGAAGAAGAAATTCAATATCAAAATTGCAAGGAAATTAAAATAGAAGATTTTGAATTCGGAGAGTGTTCATATTCTCAACAGAAACTGGAAAAGGTAATTACTGTCGATGGTCGATTATTCAATCGTTCCATAATTCATTAATGTTGAAGGTCACTTCAATTCCAAGGACTTGGCACACATTAGATGTTAACTTTCAATTCGTGCATACATTTTATTTTTATCAAATAAAATATAATATGTAATTCGTGTATTTCATATACTGTAAAAAGAAAAATAAGGTAACCCACACACAAAAGATACTGTGTATAGCCCAAACAAAACTTGTTTTAAATTTTTACATTACGATTATTGAGGGATAGGTCCTTTTTCCTTTCCACAGTCGATATGTTGTATAATAATGTTTTATTTTATAAAGACGTATAGTATAATATTTTTATGAGTGACTTCCTTGATTTTGAATTTTCTTTTGAAAGTATTTTTAATATTTGTCAAATAATTAATCGATTTAAGTCAGACAAAGCAATCAAGATTTTCTGGTAGTTTAGGGTGTATTCCGCAGCGTTACAACGTTATGCGTGCTTTAAATGTTTGCAAGAAATATCCCAGCAGAAATCAATCATCTGAAGATTCAAGACCTAGTTGCAAATACTAGTGTTCAGAAAGTTTTAAATATTAATGTTTCAAAAAATAACCAGGGTTCAATGTCTTTAGAAATTGCGTTCCAATAGCTGTTCATAGAACGCTTAGAACTCTGTAAATGCCATGTTATTTGGTTGGTACACATGCCGACATACATATGTGGTGGTATAAAGCAGGAAGCTAAACACATTATATGGGAGTGTCATTAAATGCATGAAGAAATGGAAGAGCTGCGCAAGTCGGCTTAACGCACCATTGGACCGAACGGCCATACTGAGTTTTTGCGAATAATGCAAATTACCACGACTTTAAGAGAGAGAGTGTGGGTAGCTCTAAACTTTTCGTTTATCTGGATGAATTTATTTTCTTCACCCTTGAGTGAAGGCCACGTCTTGCGTAGGTGCTCTGAAGGCGCTCTAAATAAAGGGTAAAAAGCTGTCGATATGTTGTAACATTTTTACGCCAGTGCATAGTGCCATTTTAACTAAACGGATGGGAAAGCAATCGTGGGAAGAAGACGGCAAGTAGTGCAACATTGAATCAATAAATAATCATGTATTGTGTTTTCTTCTTTATTTCAGTTGCCAACTACCAAAGCTAAGACTGAAGCTACAATCCACCTTCTACCATTAACCAGTATTGAATTACCTTCGACGAACTCCTCTCAGAATCAAATACTTGCTTTGCCGCTTGTAAACGAACAATACATAAAAATGAAAATTTTGAAAAATGAAGTGGTCGCGTTGGTGATATTGGAAAAAAGTTTGTTTCATGATAGAAATTTTGTATGCAGTGTGTGTTTCGACATATTCCCATCATCGCATTCACTGAAGCAGCACATGCCTGTTCATGAATCGAAATTTCGTGTAAAAAATAGATTCGGTAGAAGAAGATGTAAACCACAAATGGCGTTCAAATGCAGTCAACGCGATTTTAAATCTCCCTATTCGAAAAATTTAAGTAAAATGTTACCTAACGAGGAGATACCATTCAACTGTGTTAACTTTAAAACTCATAAAACATCACATCCTGGCGAGAAGCAATTTAAATGTGACCAGTGCGAATTTAATTCCACCAAGTCTCTTAACTTGAAAAGACATAAAATGTTACATACCGGCGAGAAGCCATTTAAATGTGACCAATGCGATTTTAAATGCGCTCGTCGTGATTACTTGAAAACTCATAAAATGTTACATGCTGGCATGAAGCCATTCAAATGCGACCAATGCGATTTTAAATCCTCCTGGTCTCGGGGCTTAAAAGACCATAAAATGGCACATACTGGCGAGAAGCCATTCGAATGCGATCAATGCAATTATAAATCTACTCGGTTAGATACTTTAAAAACGCATAAATTGTTACATACTGGCGAGAAACCATTTAAATGTGACCAATGCGATTTTAAATATACTCGCTTACATGCCTTAAAAACACATAAAATGCTTCATACTGGCGAGAAGCCATTTCAATGTGACCAGTGCAATTTTAAATCCACCCAGTCCTCTAACTTAAAAGCACATAAAATGTTACATACTGGCGAGAAGCCAAATAAATGTGACCAATGCGATTTTAAATCCACACGAACTCAAGACTTAAAAAACCACAAAATATTACATACTGGCGAGAAGCCATTCAAATGTGACCAATGCGACTTTGAATCCTCTCAGTCTCGTAGCTTAAAAAGACATAAAATGTTACATACTGGTGAGAAACCATTTAAATGTGACCAGTGCAATTTTAAATCCACCCAGTCCTCCAACTTAAAAGCACATAAAATGTTACATACTGGCGAGAAGCCATTTAAATGTGAACAATGTGATTTTAAAACCGCTCGATTCCAAGATTTAAAAACCCACAAATTGTTACATACTGGCGAGAAGCCATTTAAATGTGACCAATGCGATTTTACGTCCATCTATTCTGGTGCCTTAAAAACACATAAAATGTCGCATACTGGCGAGAAGCCATTCGAATGTGATTATTGCCATTTTAAATTCACCCAATCTCGTAGCTTAAAATTACATAAAATGTTACACACTGGCGGCTAGCTATTTAAATGTGACTAATGCAATTTTAAATCCACCCATTCTTCTAACTTAAAAGCACACAAAATGTTACACACTGGCGAGAAGCCATTTAATGTGGGCAATGTAATTTTACATCCATCATTTCTGGAAACTTAAAAACAAAAAATGGTTTCATACTGGCGAGAAATAAAACATTCATAGAAACGATTTAATTGCTATCATCATCATACCTTTAAGGACACTTTAAATTTCTTAAAACAGTTTATGACCGATAAATTCGTTTTAACCGCTTTCTTAAAGATAGAATCATTTTCAAGTCTTAGATCTTGAAATTGACTTTTTTATGAGACTCATTTTGGTTAATTAAATATTTACCGGAAATCTTCGATTAATGATCAAAAACAGTATTTTATATTGATTATAAAATAAAAGTTGTTAAAAGAATTATTGTTAGCGTCTGACAAATAAGACGCCAAGTCTTAAGTGCTGTTCGGCTGGTGAACGCATTACCTAGAGAGTTGAATGTTTCGGAAACGAACTTTGTGTATTGATTTTTTCCAGTTTTTTCTTTTTTGAATATTTATCATTTTATAAGATTTTCTATGACTTGTGTCAATTAGATTTGTGAGATGGATTTTTTATCTATAAATAAATACATGTATAACGGACATGGTTACAATATCCGAGTATGTATATTGAATCCTGTAAACGTGGCTTAACGAGAGCGATAAGCCAACCACTATTTCCATCCTAGTCCATTCATTATATTCTTTGTATCATCGAAAATATTAGCAAATTCTGGACTGTCAGGAGAATGTGACTTGCTGAAGATTGGAAAAGAACACGTTTTATGAAGTAAATAGGTACAGTATACACAATTAAAATTAATACTTACATCCTATCTCTGGTAGGTGAATCGCTGCAAATGGCTCCAAGCATCAATCATAGTTGTATTCTATAGTGGTGTGCTGCTTAAATTCTCTCAACCAGCCCGCACCTTGCTAAATACCAACCCCAATTTTTATACAGTTTTTTTTTCAGATTAAAGAGAAAAAAATTCAAATTATACAAAACGTGTTTCACACATTACAAAAATATTTATGTACATTACATCAATTCATTCCAAGTAGTGTTCTGATTTTCATTAGAAACTTTATCGGTAACGGGTCTTATTCGTTTATCATCTGCTGTGTGATGGTCACTTTTGAACAGGTTGAACGAATCTATCAAATTAATCATCATTAAATCTGACATATCGTCGTTGTTCTGGAAGAAAACACTAAATCGAAAAAATGACATTGAGTTGGTTATACTAAAATGTTCCTTATTTCAAAGTCTATCGTATCACAGAACACAATTATTTTTGTAAATTATACTTTTACTTACAAACAAAATGAAAAACATATAAAATTTCAAGCATTTGGCAAACTTTCAAATTGTCCTTTTCCAGAAAAAAAGACGATATTTATTATGTCGAATACTAAAATTTGCCCTTTTTTCTGAACAAATAGTATTCGTTAACGAAAAATCTCGCTTCTCTCCAGAGCTCCTTGCAATTGAATTAATAATATTTTGGGCTTTCTGACCATTTCAGGGAGTCCATCGCAATTGTCTTTTAAATTGTTATCGATACACCTAATATCTGAAATTATTTATATTTATTTTTAACTTTACGATTTCACAAAGGTACGTCGTATTATCTTCACCAGCTCTTTACGAATTGATATTGTCATCTAATTTCCATGTGTTCGGTTCAAAAGTATTATTAGATCGTAAATTTTTGTATTAGTAATGTTAAATTATTGTGACTTTTAAATTCTCTTTTTGCAGATTTATCAGTCTCAATGTCATTTTTTTTTTAAATACCGTCGATGCATACACTTTCCTCGAGGGAGATTTCCATAAACTCTGTTGTCTTTATAGTCAATATTCTTGTAGGATTCAGTTTTTACTTTGCCATCAACTTGTCTTTCACAACAGCCAAAATTTTCTTCCAATTGCTGAAAAACAGACATGGTTCTTAAAATTAATTGATTCTCTTTAGCGAGATTTCGTGTTCTGGACTGAAGTGCATTCGATAAAACGGAAATCAATATAAAATAAAAATATCTTATATATTGAATTGGCATTTGCTTGGTAGAACTTTTGAGAAGACCCGAATCGAAGAGAGGCCAGTGGCTGGTTATCGACGTCCTGGAAGGGCTGGGATCTCAAACAAACATCATTTCAAATCCGATTCAACACTAATTATTTTAATCGAAGATGCAGTGGCTTAAAATACACAGAAATATTCTTAAAACATAAAATTAAGTCTACATTTACATTTACTTAACACATGAATTTACTTTTAAGTCTTAATGCAAGTGACACGACAAACGATTTTAAATTAAGTCCAAATACAAAACAAACACAAGCAATCCACAAAATCAATGGTGCCGACCACGGCGGCCGCGACTCGCCCGGCTTGAAGGCTGGCAAATGATTCTCGTAACATCAGAAATCGGACTTCCGCACCGTCGGAGCCACGCCTTTCCGTCAAAAATGGACTCGTCCTGCGAACGTTGGGTCGATTTCTCCGAATCATTGTCATAAATACTATGCGTTTTCAGTTATGGACCCTAATAAAACTTTAAAAAAATCCAGGGTGTGTCACTCTATTATAATGGGACATAACATCAAAGTATTTAGTAGAATTGTATAGTTCTGACGATGGCGCTAAGCCGAAGTAATTATCAATTCGTTTCATTTTCTACATACGTAGTTATATTATTCAACTTCATTTGCTGTCATTTGACTAATTTTGAGCGAAAAATTGAGTTAGTTAAAATAAAAGCTTTCTTAAATCAGGCAACGTAACACATTTATAATCACATTGTGCACATTTGAACGGTTTTTCTCCAGTATGAGTCATTTTGTGTATTTGGAAATAATTCGTAGACGCAGTTTTATAATCGCTTTGATCACATTTAAAAGGTTTTTCAAGGGGATGTTAAATTTTATGCATTTTTAATTTATAATATTCCTTTGAATTCAAATCGCAATGATCGTATCTGAACACTTTTTGAGACTTATCAGTTATTTTAAAGGCACTATTTTTATTATTGTGAATGTCGCTTAAGTAAATATGATGATGGTAATACATCAAAACAAATACTGCATACAAAATTTCGCTCATGAAACACACCATTTTGCAGGAATGCGACCACTCGCCCTGTAAAATTTTCGTCTTTATGTATTGTTCGTTATTATAAGGTGAGTTTGTCGATGGTAGTTCAATGAAATCTGTAGACTTATCATTGCCAGTTGGAAACTAAAACAAATAAGATAACACAATATGTGATGATTTATTCATGCAATGAGCAAAACTTGGTGGACAGCGAGATGAGATTTTTTTTCACTAGGAAGTCACTAGTAATCGAAAACAGGAGAAAAGAAACCACAAACACCAACGTTCAACATCTCAAACGTAAATACACTGAGGAAGAAAGCAATATTGAGTCACTTACCATCTAATCAAGGATGGCTGTACAGATGTTAAGATAAGACTGATTTTATGGTAATTATTTTCCCAAATAATATCTCCCTTCCGGTCCAGTGTAACGATAGAGATCGGCGAGATAAAACATCTTTTGAAGATTAGTGGATAGAAAATAAATTTCAACACAAACGACGACGGTGGGAGATATAGGCCATTTTTATTCGAGTCATATCGTGCCATTAAATTTAGTTCGTTCAATGATCTACATGAAGATGCGTCTCAGAGAAGCGACACAAAAATATCAATGTTAAGGAATAATATTTCATTGGTTGATAATATTAGCGATCGAGGAAAGCGATCCAGATCTATTGAAAAAATATGGAAATAGTACAAAATAAATTGGGTTTAAAATTTTTTAAATAATGTTTTTTCACATAGTAACTGCATGACAATCTTATATGCCAAGCTGAAAGTTCTAGGAATTGAAATGACCCTGACCATTAATGAAATAAAGAATCATTGAATAATTGATATTGACAAAAATTACCTTTTTTGGTTTCTCTTGGGAATATGAACACTCAACAAATTCAAAATTTCCAATTTGAATTTCCTTAGTGTTTTGATATTGGATTTCTTCTTCTGAATTAATGTTCTGCGACTTTTTTGAAGCCTTCTTAAACAAAAATAAATGAAACTGCTTTCAGTAATGCCGAATCATGATTACAATCGTTTCTCGTACCGGCTCGTGATTCAATCGATTAATGTCTCATCTTTCAAAAGATTAAAGAAATTAGCATGGAGACAGGTTACAAACAGAACCCAGTTTATTAATAACTGTAGAAACGCACCGTTGTTATGATTGTTCAACTTGGAGAGAAATGTAAGCATCACATTTTTGTCCATAAATCTATTATAAAATCGGATAATAATATTTTCCGCAGTGGTCAAACCCGTAGACGCCAGAACCGAAAAAGAGGAACACAAAAGAGCGCTTAACACTCTGCATGATTCCGTCGCACAACTTGTCCTCCACGTAGAAGACCAGTATGGAAGATGGATCTAGCGTCGGACAAGTATCTTGCAATACAGCCAGTAATTGTGAAAAGATGATTAACTACACTTTTCATACAACACAATACTTATTTTCTACTCAAAGATGTACTAAATGAAGCAAAAAATGCAATGAAATATCCCAGTTATAAAATATTTTCATAACGATTGAAAGAATAAAAGCTGTTTGAGTTTACCATGTCCGCCTCGTGATAATCGCCATCGTCAATTATTTCGGTAAAGGTTCGTATTAGTGGATATTGTCTAAAAATGCATTTTTTTCACCAAACACTGTGCGATATGATAAATATAGGTTAGAATAGTCTTTTGTCAAGCTAAATATGCTCAACAACGACGAAAGGAAGCATTATAAGACTGGTTTATCGCGTAATAGTTGCATATGTCAAACTTTATTTTTTCAGCCATGTTGGATAAAAAAACAAAATTGCCAACCTAAAAACCAAACATATTCATGTGTTTTGAAACCAATAAGATACTTTAAGATATCGACTGAGGGTGCTTGATGGAATTTCAATATTAAATTTGGATTATTGAGGCTTTGTACACTTCCATGTATTTTGTCACTAACGACCCGGGTTTCGCCTTTCGGCATCTTCAGGCATTCGAGCACACGAATGGACTCGAACTGAGAGACAGTAAACAGTGTCTAACGCTTATATAGAAGATACAAATGCGACAAATATCATTAAAAACACCATATTACCAGGTGGCGAATTGCCGAAGGCTTTTCAACTTCAGCTTCTTTTAGAAATACCAGTGATTTTACAATTATAATAGTATTGTGGGTTTTGACGGGATGTAATTCGACGAATGGGTAAATATATACAATCATTCCACATTTAGTGAAATCTGTTAGGTGTTTCAGCGTATCGGATATAATAGCGGAGAATTAGGAAGGTTCAGCTGCTCATTCAAGATTGGTAAGGGTATAACTGGCCTCTATTAATTTCGTGTTCCTGATAAAAATAATTTATGATCCCCCATGTTTTTGGCAACAACAGTTTACCCCATCATCCTATGAGACTGTACAAGGCCTCCATTAAAGCAAGTGATTTGCGAATGTCGGTGCTTTTTTAATCTGGAAGGCAGCCAACGTTCTGATACCCCATATCTAATGTACGTGTGCTCTTACCCACATAGAAATGTTGGCAATCATTGCATTTGTAATTTATAAACTCTCTAGGCAAATTACTTATTAACAATAAAGATAGAGTAAACTTTAAGAACAAATCTGGTATTTATAAATTACAATGCAATGATTGAACATTTTTTGGGTAAAACCCACGTACTTTGATTAAAAGGGGATCAAACATTTGGCGCTGCCCTTTAATTAAAAAAAATTGGCATTCCAAAAACCGCAAGGAGAACCTCGAGCAAGGGGAAAGGCCGGGGACCTAAAATTTTTTTGGTTTTAAAAAAATCCGTTATCCAAACGTTTAGCAAACTGAACCCTTTTTTTCCCAAAATTTATCGGAAAAAAACCCAAAAATTTACAAAGGGGGAAATTTAAATTTAAGGCGGCAGTCAAATTTCTGTTTTTAAATTTTGAAAACGATTTCCAAGGGAAATTGAAAACCAATTTTGCCCGGGTAAACCCACCTTTTGGGGTTTAAAAAAAGGTTAGGGCATTTTCCTTTTCTCGGTTTTGGGGGGCCTCAATATAAGGGAGTTGTTAAA